>PVJN01048235.1:0-15681 GCA_004026805.1 Lasiurus borealis
GGAGTGGACTGTTAACTCTTAGGGGGAAAGGGGGGAAGGGTATACAGGGAGAGACTGGAAAAAATCATACACCTATGGATGAGATCAATGGGAGGGAGCTAAGGGCAGAGGGAGGGTGGGAGCTGGGTGGAGGGGTACTATGGAGGGGAAAAAAAGAGAAACAAATGTAATAATCTGAATAATAAAGATTTAATTAAAAAAAATCACTAGTTTCATGAAAACGTTATCTAGATTCCTGGTGCTAGGTTTGTAAAAACATTACCAGAAGTGAAGGATTTAGGGGAGACATTAGGTTTTCTTCAGTATTCCTTTCAGAGGTAGAATATCCTTTGGGTTGAATAGGATCTGTCTTAATATGTAATTTCTCATGGAAAACAGTAGTTACACTTTCAAAGATCTCAGGAAGTCTCTCTGTCCGAAATGTGTGGGGGTGTCCAGAAGGCAGCTGATCAATGGTGCTCTCTCATCATTGATGTTTCTATCTCTCTCTCCTTTTCCTTTCCTGTCTGAAATTAATAAAAATGTATTTGAAAAAATTCTGAGTACGTCCATTAAAGCTGAGTTTTTTTTTTCGTGTGTGTGTGTGTGTGTGTGTGTGTGTGTGTGTGTGTATGGTGAGGCAGGGTAAGGGTGGGGTAGGGTGGGGTGAGACCCCCAACTTACAGCTGCTCTCAGCACACACTCAGTCTACCTGTTGGCTAATTCATGCCTGTGTGAGGGAGATCACAGAGGACTGGATTCAACAGGAGAAGCTCGAGGGAGAGGCAGAATTTAGCCTGGTTCTGGATAAGAGAAAGAGAAGGAGAAAGAGGAGGAAGGGAAAATGTGAACAAGACATGCAGTTGGGAGTGAGCAGAGGGCAGCAGCTAGGGGGATGGAGGAAGGGACCGGGCTGAAGTAAAAGGGTCTGGATTTGGAAAGAGGAGGGCTGCATAGGAATTCCCTTGGTGTTTGCAGCTAAATTGGCCTCCCGTCTTCAGAGGGTCCCCAGAGTAGCCCTGAGAACCGGATTGCACAGAATGAGGATCCTCATGAAGCCCAGGCCCAGCTGTGTAAACTCTGGCCTTGCTGAAGGCAGAGGCCTGGAGAGCCCTGTTGGGGGCTGGGTGGAAGGATAGTTTCCAGAACTCCTGGTGGCCAGTCCAAGGACATCCAGGTTAACTCCACTGTCTTACTCGTTTCATTTGTAAAGGAAACTGACGGGCATAAAGCAAAGCCAGTCATTATAAGCCTTCTCATAACCCTTTCCAGAGACTCGTTCGACCTGCATCTCTCTTATCTTGCCCATGTATCCATTTATCGGGACTTCCTGGTGAAGGCAAGGACATGGGGACTCTCGGGGAGCCATTCTGAGCAGACACCATCTCCAGATTGTTTCCCAAGTAAGGTGGCTTCCATCATTTTCATTTGCAAAACCTTTTCTCTTTCTTCATTGGAAAGAAACCCAGCATCACTGTTGTAATTTTTTTTTTTTCATGTAGATTACAAATATTTAGAGTCCCTGTCAAGGGAGTGAAATAGAAGCAGATGTTTTCCCTTTTGCTGACCCCAAGTCATAGCACATTAGAAAACAGAGTATTTTCAAGTTTTCGTTAAAAATATTTCAAGGAAATAACCTTTTGTTAGCTGCAGACAGGAACAGGATAGGACATTTGGAGGAGTAATACAGACTTCAGAGCTAAGGTGTCTGAGGTCTAGAGAGACCGAGTGACTGGTGTAAGGTCACGGCGGGAGTGTGCAGCCAAGTCAGAGTCTGAGCTTGGTTCTCTGAGGTCCCATCCGGCCCGTGTGCTTTCTAGAGACTCGGGTAGATGTGAGGCAGGATAGTAAGAAGGGAGGGAGGTTCCTTGACAAGTGGAGTAAGGGGAACAGATGAAATAATTAGACAAGGCCAAATAATCTGAGCAACTCCCAGCCAGCTAATGAATCACAGGTTTTTTCTTCCCTAACCAAGGACACTTAGGAGCAACTGGTTAACAGATTCCAGGAAATCTTGGGACAGAGTGGCCTCAGTTCCCAGTCCCTCTTCAATGACGTTCTTGATGATGTCCTTCAAAAATGAAACTAACCAGCCCTGGCTGGTGTGGCTCAATCGGTTGGGTGTCTTCCCATGCACCCAGAGTTCACAGGTTCAATTCTCGGTCAAGGGCTCAGGCCTGATTGCAGACTTGATCCCCAGTAGAGGGCATGCAGGAGGCAATCAATAGATGTTTCATTCTCATCTCTCATCTCTCTCTCTCTCTCTCAAATCAATAAAAATAAAAACTAACCAGAAAATAACCCCTGGTCCCTCTATATGCACATTTTGATGAATCAACGTAATGAAGGACACATCTAAAAATGTTAATGAATATTCTGTTAAGTCCCTTTCCTGACCTCCCCAGGATTCTGCTAGACCAAAGTGAAATTAAATACCTCAAGACAAAGGAACTATGGTGTGCTTTTGAAAGAGCATGCACATGCCTTGAATCTCTGCTGCTTTTTTGCTAAACTCTAAGGGACCGCATGAGATTTGAAACCAGGGGAGCAGTGGGCAGCAACAGCTCAACCCAGGCAACCCCCTGAACTTGTCTCTAAGGCCTACTTTTCTCTGACTTTTCCTCTCCTGTTGCTTCTTCTACCTCAAGCCCTCCCTTTGTTTCACTGTCCCCATCTTTAATAAACATTCTCTCAAAAGCCACCTGGACTTGTGCTGTAATATATTTCCTAAATGAAGAACCCACCATGATTCTAGACCCCATCCGGCAACAGATTGATTGCAAAGATAGCCACATTTCTTTTTATTTTTTAATAATATTTTCTATTGATTTCAGAGAGGAAGGGAGAGGAAGAGAGAGATAGAAATATCAATGATGAGAGAGAATCATTGATTGGCTGCCTCTGGAATGTCCCCTACTTGGGACTGAGGCTGCAACGCAGGCATGTGCCCTTGATGGGAATCAAACCTGGGACCCTTCAATCCTCAGGTCAATGCTCCATCTACTGAGCCAAACACGCAAGGGCAAGATACCCACATTTTTGCATGCCTCCTGCAGACATATAACTTAGTATTTCCTCTCATCTGGAGGTGAACTATTTCCCACAGAAGAGGAGAGAATTTTAAGGAGGGCGTGGTCAGAAGCACTAAATGCTGTGAAGACAGTGAGAAGGAGGAGAACTAAGCAGAGGCTACTGAATTTGTTTTAGAAGCCCAGAGTCCTGGAAAAGGCAGCTAGTAGACCAGCTAGCTGAGAGTTATGCTGAGACAGGGAGGTAGTGCATGAAAGGTGAAATTACTTTGTTGTTCAATAATGAAGGTTGTTTATCAGCACACTGATATGGTTTTCCTAAAAATTCACAGCAGGCACTGTTTACTCCTACATACATTTTGTGTGTGTAACTGTGCATGTGTATATGTGCATAATAGGCATGTTACATACACGAGGAATAAGCCATAGAATTGTTCATATAGTCAGGACCAAAGACTTTAATATAATTTCTAAAATTTAAAGATCCAGAGTTAGAGAGGATCTTTCAATCCAAACCATTCATCTTACAATTGCTAACTCCATAAAGGTGAAATGACCCCCAAAGACCCAAAAAGATAAAATGACTTGTCTAAGACTACACAACTAGGAAATTGTCAAGCCAGAGCTTGAACCTTAATCTCCTGGATTTCTGGCCCAATGCTCTTACCACTTACTCTTTCTAGTCAAAGCCTAAGCAGTTATGCCCTCATTGGCTGACCAGGAATACCCGAATTGCCACTGGATAGAGCTTCTTGAGGTCTTAGTTCCAGGAGTGAAGCCTTCCCAAGATTAGAGACAGAGTTCAGTCTCTATTAAGGGACTCCCCAACATGGTTAAAAATATTGAATGCCAAATGCTTTACGTATAATTCATTTACTCATTCAGTTAAGTTTTTATTCATACCTACTGCATGCCAGGCATGTATGTGCTAGCATACAATAGTGAAGAGACATACATAGTTCTTGATCTCATGGGACCTCTAGCCTTCCCCTTAACAGATACAGTGGTACCTCAAGATACGAGTTTAATTCATTCCGTAACCTTGAGGCATGGGAAACTATGAGACGCTCGAGTTGTGGTAAACTGGTGGGTCATGTGCAGCTGGCCGATCTGCGCGATTACTCCTATCTCAAATGTTGCTCGTATTTCAAAGCAAAAATCACTAACTCGACAGCTCGTATCTCAAAAATCTCGTATGTTAGGGCACTTGTATCTCGAGATACCAATGTATTTCATAAAGTTTGTTTGTTTATTGCATCCATTTTACAGATGATAAGAGCGCTCAAAGGATAACAATGATAGCTGCTGCCATATATTGACCATTTCCCCACACCAGGCGCTTTCCCAAGCACTCTCTCAGTTAACTTACACAACAGCGTATGAGATAGGAGATGAAGGTAAGGAAGCTGAAGTGATGGTCCATAGTCACATAGGTAATAAGTGATACAGTGAGGATTGGAACCAGGACTGTCTGGTACCAGTGTTTATGATTTTAACCACTACATTATACTGACCAGTTGGATTCCTGCTCTGAATCTCTCCACTAAAAGATGATGCAGCCAAAACCGGTTTGGCTCACTGTATAGAGCATCTGTCTATGGACTGAAAGGTCCCAGGTTCGATTCCGGTCAAGGGCATGTACCTTGGTTGCAGGCACATCCCCAGTAGGGGGTGTGCAAGAGGCAGCTGATCGATGTCTCTCATCGATGTTTCTAACTCTCTGTCCCTCTTCCTTCCTCTCTGTAAAAAATCAATAAAATATATTTAAAAATAAATAAATAAATAAAATAAAAGATGATGCATATTACGTCAAAACATTGCTAGTGAGAGATAAGTCCCCAGGAAGCAAAAATTGCATTGCCTACAGACACATTCTGGGTTTTCAGCAGATGTGTGTAGCTAATATTAGTTACTTGAATGATTACCATATGAGTACGGCTCATGTAACCTGACATACAAGTAAAACACCCAGCATAATGCTGGTCCTTAGCAGGTCATCAATTATAGTAGGCAAAAAGTAAGCAGTATGAATAAATGTATAAGTCAAGGAAAAAAAACAACTAGAAATTATTGAGAAGTAGGAACTGCTAGTAGCAATATCACTAGATTTTTATTTGGACAAAAACATGTTATTTTGTGAGTCTGGGTTTTCTTTGTTTAAATATAGAAATAGCAAGAATCTACATGCTAGTAACCTTTACATATCTGCTAGAAAGAGGGCAATCTGTGCAGAATTACATTTCAGCCACACAATTTATTGCCACTGGATAGAGCTTCTTGGAGGTGTAATATAATTTACCCATCTGGTTAAGCCATCATATCACAAGGCACGGACACACTCCTTGAGAATAAGAAACAGATTTGAACAATTCCCAGTTTCACATAAATTCTATTAAAGAAGAACAAAACTGCAATCGCAACATTTCTCTCTTCCCACCATATGGGATTGGGTGTTTTTTTTTTTTTTAGGTTTAATAATATTATAAATAAAGCAGCTTCGAGATGAAACACCAAACAGTGAACAACAACTTAGGAACATTTTGAAGAAATAAGTATTATATCCTAGGGCTGCCCGGCTTTCAACATAGAAGTAAGATGGGAAACAGAGCGAGAACGCTCATTTGTTCTATCAAGAAGGCATAAATACTGGCTCTGCATTCAGCCAGCCTCTTACAGCTGGACACCAGCTCTCCACTATGAAAAAGATTCCTAAATTCCCAGGGAAACAAAAATCAATTTCAGCCATATAAATCCGTACATAAATCTATTGTGCTTTCTTCCAAATATTTTCTCATCAAGGAATTTGGAACAAAAGCTTTTTTTTGCAAGAGAACATATCCAGTTTACGCATCCTACCACTGTTATAAATATTTGAATGACTTCCAGTAACCGTGCTTAGAAAACCTCCATGTCTGTATAACATGCCAATGACAGCTCAGCAGTCTGTCAATACATTTTGTTATTTGGCTAGAAAACCACCTATAGCAATATATTGGCGTTCCGATTGCACTCTCAGATATGATTAGTATATTTTGCTTTTGTCAAAACACATTGATGGCTACTCTTGCCCTCTGGGCTTATATTAAAAACCTATTTTATCTGTTAAAGCATAGAATGAGCTAAGTGATTACAATATTAATCCCAAACCAATATGTGTAGGTCAGGTCTTGAAAGAACTCCAGTCACTGTAGCCCTTGTCCATATTTTAGATGGATAATAATGCTATTGGATTGTTTTTGCTAAGGCTAATTTTACATATTCCGTTTGTTGGAATGATCATTGTTGGCATACTAACTATTGTTCACATTGTTCAAATAAAGAAATGAATTGAAATAAGTTTTCTGGGTTTGTAAGAATCTGTACTGGCCAACCCAAATATACGCATTGGCAAAAATTTGGAGATATAGAATAGGATGGAGATGTTTTTCTCAAACTTTGTGTGCAGTAGAGTCTCTTGCAGAGCTGGTTAAAACAAGCAGAGATTCTGATCCAGCAGGTCGGTGCAGGGATCAGGACTTTGATCTCCAACAAGTGTCCAGGAAATGCTGGGTGGTCAGTTCAAGGACCACCTTTTGAATAGCAGTGGAATAAAATGGAGTGGTCACTAGCAAAGGTAAAACCTTGCCATTCATAGACTTGGGGATTTGGAGTATTATACTTAACCTGTGTTTTTTTATTGATTTCAGAGAGGAAGGGAGGGGGAGAGGGATAGAAACATCAATGATGAGAGAGCATTATTGATCAGCTGCCTCCTGCATGCCCCAGCTTGGAGACTGAGTCTGCAACCCGGGCATGTACCCTGATGGGGAATTGAACCATGAACTTCTAGTCCATAGGTCGATGCTCAACCACTGAGTCATGTTGACTTGGCTACCTAGTCCATTTTTAAGCCTTAGTTTCCTCATCTGCTCAATGGGGATTTTGTAAGGATTATATAAGTCTGTAAGGGTTGCACAGATACCTGGTACATGCTCAATCATGATAGCTATGGTTACTAGAAACTCCTTTCCCAGGGTTCATCTGGTTGAATACGCCATGCTTCCACATCATATCCTGGTGTCTTTGCCAAGTTATTTGTTAAGTATGTCTAGATAAGGAGTTCTCTGATTAGCAGCTATTTAGGACTTGAATTGCTCAGGTGGGCCCTAAAACACTTATATATTTTGACCCTTGAGCCTTCCAACTAAACATCATACCAAAAACGTTAGTTTTCTGGCCTTTGGGTTATTTTTTTCAATTCAATTGCTGTAGGTTCACAACTCCACAGTTATGTCTCCTTATGAAAGATATTTTTAAGAATAACATCAGTTTAGTTTCAAACTCAAACTCAAGTCTTTGGAGACTAATAACCTTCCCCTCCATATTTTACCATTCAAAGGTCTGGTGTTCTGCCAGAGCAACATATTAATAAATTTAAGCTTCAGATTTTCATTGTCATGTGAACGTTGAAATTGGCTCTCAAGCACATCAGGCAGCCAATTCAGCAGGATCCCTGTATTGGATTCACAATGAACACGCCTGTGAAAAAAATGACTTTAAAATCCCTGAGTTTGTGGTTTGCTTTCAATTTGTTAAAAAGGCATGATCCCCCAATTACAGGAATCTCAGCCAATTCAGGCTAAGTTAATGTTGAGAAATATATGATTTCACTGTAGTCAAATGTCAATAAATTATTTTGTCAGGCACCCAATCATTTATTCAGTTGTCCATGTAGCACGAAGTCCCATTTCCATGGTAGGTGATGGTCTATACTCTGGGGAAAACATTTACCCCAACTTCCCAGACTTTACAGTCTGGTGAGAAAGGTAAAAGCACAGTTATTAAAACCTCATTTTCACAGTAGTTTGAACACTCTCCCGTCTCTACCAGTTAACAAGCTGTAGAAAGTAAGCTCATTATTTGTGTTCATACCCAATAACTCAGCGATCTGTCAACAATCACTGAATGCTTCAAACACATCTACAGCACTGGGCAGTATCTTCTACAATTAGGATCATCCAGAGCTTCTAACCAAAGGAATACTTGACATTTCCCATGATTTTACTTGTAAAATAAATTTAGAGAAAGCAAATCAATTTTTGCTTTCTTGCAACTAGGTATTACACAAACTCTCTAGTAAAAAAAAAAAAAACATGATTGAAGGTACAGTACCAATCTGTACATCAAATTTGATTTCTTTGGCTTTTCAGATGTACAGAGATTTAAATTCACATGCCCTGTTATGGACTGAATGTTTGTGTTCCCACTCTTAATCCCCCTTACCCTCATCCAATTCACAGTTTTAAGGCCAAACCCCCAAGGTGATGTTATTTGGACACGGGGTCTTGGGAAATCATTAGGTTTAGAAGAAGTCATGAGGGTGGGGCCGCATGCTGGTATTAGTGCCCTAGAAGAAGAGACACCACAGAGCTTGCTCTCTTTCCACCATGTGAAGACACAGTAAGAAAGCAGCTGTCTGCAAGGCAGGAAATGGGCTCTTATGAGACTTTGAATCAATTGCTACCTGGATGTTGGTCTCCCTAACCTCCAGAACTGTGAGAATAAATTTCAGTTGTTTAAGCAGTCCAGTCTATGGTATTTTTTTATGGCAGCCTGAGCAGACTAAGCCATGACCTTAGAAAAATGTCAGGGGTTTCTATAAAACTATGAAAATTGGTATAAAAACTTATCTGTTATCATTCCCAAGCAGGGTCCCTCTGCCCCAGGCTGTAGGCTGACTCTTTGCTATGCCCGCACACAATTTGCTCCGTCTTGACCCTGGAATGCATTCCAATTGGTGCTGTTTTCTTTACCCAAAATGCCCTCCCCAAATCTTTCACTTCTGGCTCAGAGGCTCATCTCGAAGAAATCTTTTGTGATTAGTCCTTAGTCTGTTTCCAAAAAAATCCTCCATTGCAACGTTTTTTTTACATCTCACTCTATTGTGTCCTTAAGTTGGTTCAAGGAGGTAGATCATCTTTCCCCAACTAGACCTTGAGTATCCCCAAGACAAGCTTAGGGTCCAGATTTTTCAAATACTTTGCATCCTCCATGGGCCCTTTGAGAGTGTCGTACAAAATAAAATGGGGATGAAATTTACTGAATGAAAACCGAACTAGATGCTGAGAGCCAACAAATGTTCTGAGGCAAATGAATCAAGTAATGCAGGGAAGTCCCATCCAACTCTGGCTCTAGAGCCTGCGGGTCCGCGTGGGAGAGAGTCGTTCTGGATAAGTGAGTTTAATAGATGGCTGATGGTGTGTTCCTTTAAACACCAAGAGTTTTCATTATCTTGGAGGGAAACATTTCCAGTATGTTCATTGTCCCTGCCTTCTAAAATAGTGCAGAGTAAGCCTAATCCAGTGTGATGGCTTGGGATGGGTTGTCATTAAAAGCAGTGGTATGCTGTAACATTGAGAAGCTCTCCGGCCCGGAGACATGCAGAACTATTTGTCCCTATTTTAAATGGCCGCAGAGTGCTCTGTGTGTGTGTGTGTGTGTGTGTGTGTGTGTGTGTGTGTGTGTGTTTACCCTCTCTGGGGCCTCCCTGGCTGCTGGACTGTCAGTCTCACGGTTGCCTGTGTGACTGATTATGCCATTTCGACTCCCTGTTCCTCATTTTCTGCTTCTCATCTGAAATGAGTTTGGAAGTCAAACGCCCCAAGCTCCCTGTGGTTGTTGTCATGCTTATTATTGTCAAACATGTGTGTGAACTGAGAGAGAGGGCTCTGGGGGAGGCTTGCCAGGGTCTCCATGGCTAAAGTGTGCAAAAGACAAATACATATATGTTGTGAGCCCCCAGATCAGCTCCTCGGAAAACTTTTTCATTGCATTACTATTCTTACTTTTTGGGTCTGTAAACAAAACTTCCTGGAAGTATTTTTTTTTCAGATACTTTTCCAGGAATTCAGTCCTGGATTGTACAAGTAATCAGGAGCAAGACACAGGCTAGGTGCTGTAGAATAGCCCTCTGGAATGGATACTCTATGTCTGGCTGCTTACTGTTTTTTTATATTGCACTAGCACATAGTAGGTACTGAATAAACAAGTGTTGAGTCAATGAAATGAACTTTATATTCTGAGCAGAGGTAAGATATTGACACACATACACACTCAAATAAGCTAACAATGTAAACTATATTAAGGCTCATAACAGAAATACAAATAAAGTATGGACAAGAACCAAAATATTATTTCTGCTGGAAAATCCAGAAGGACTTCATGGAAGAGGTAGCATTTTTGACTGGGACTTGAAGGGTAGAACTATTTTTCAATCAGCAAGAAGTTAGGGAAGTAAGAGGAGAGAAGAATGCCACAAAGACCAGATGCTTCAAAGGATAGGGTGAATTTGGGAGACGATTAGTACATTTTGACTGGAGTACATGTAGCAGACTAGGAGGAGATCACATTATAACATTATGTTGGCATCAGAGCCTTGACTATGAGGCTATAGAATCTGTACTTTATTAGGTGATGGGGAGACATTGAGGGTTTTTGAGCTGGGAGGTGACACCCTTTGAGATGCATTTTAGAAATCTTAGTAGATATTGGAATTTTGGAGTTGAAGGGAAACGGGGCTGAGGTGATTCCAAGGGTATGGATGGGACTCCTTTTGGATTCCAGTCATCTTTAGTGGTAGGGAGGGTGCTGTTCCAGAGGCCTTCAAGTGTAAAGGGTTCTAGAAGATTAATACTATAGTCAAAGTCAAGGTTCATCTTTGGCTTGGGCACCATGTTAATACAGTAGACAAAGAGAAGCAAAATAGCAGCAGGGTCTGGCAGACCTGCTTCCTTACAGCACGCAGAGCCCTCTGAGGCACAATTGTTCCAGAAAGGAACAGTCAGGTCCTGGGGAGCAAGTGTAGCTTCTAAACCATCCGAGGGAAAACTGTAAGAACCCCCCACTGAAGAGACTGTACTTCTTTTTTAAAAAATACGATGACTATGTAATACCGTACAGTATTACCCTGTCCACCATGGTAGACAAGCGTTCAAATCCAGATTTTCCATGAGTATAAAATACACTCAAGATCCAAAGCTTGAGTAAGAAGAAAATGTAAAGTATTTCATTAATATTTTATTGATTATGTATTAAAATGATATTTTAGGTTTACTGGAGTAAAGTGAATGCTATTAAAATATATTTACATTTCACCCAGCCTGCGTGGCTCAGTGGTTGAGCATCCACCTATGAACCAAGATCGATTCCCATCAGCGCACATGCCTGGGCTGAGAAGTTGATCCCCAATGTGGGGCGTGCAAGAGGCAACCGATCAATGTTTCTATCTCTCTCCCTCTCACTTCCTCTCTGAAATCAATAAAAATATATTTAAAAAATAAATTTATTTTTCAAATTTGACTCCTTGAAATTTTAAATAATTTATGTAGCTTAAATTACCATTCTGTTGGACAGAACTACTATGAAAAGTTCATTGTTATGTTCTATCACAAAAATAAAATTGTCCTCTCCTCTCTGATTCTTTTAAACCATTTTTCTTGTAGGGAAATTGCCAATCTGTGTATCAGGAATAAACTCAAAACCTGTAATAAACAGGTTAATGCATACTGGTACTTGTCCACTGTCCAGAATGGTTTATTTGCCTTTCAATGGAGATATCTGCAACTGTAGGTTTGTTCTGTGCAGTTGGCATAGAATTATTTAAATGAAAATTTTAAAGGGTTCATTATTTGGGGTGATTGAAAGACAAGAAATATGGGAGACCAAAAGTTTCAGACCAATTGCTTTCCTATCAGGGCAAGTGGTAGCCTGGGATGTTTAAATAGACCCGGCCTTTGTAAAGAAAAGGTCATAGCAAAATACTCCTCTCCTTCAAAGAACTTGGAGTCAATATTCATTTTAGAACATCGATTAACAATCCCAAATTCTCAAAAACCAGAGTCCTTGAAGGATCAGTTTATTGTCAAGGGCATTCCTGTATTCACTCCCAGCGTTTCCATTTTGTTTTTCTTTTAAATTTAAATATTTTATTGATTTTTGACAGAGAGGAAGGGAGAGAGTTAGAAACATCGATGAGAGAGGAACATCGATCAGCTGCCTCTTGCACACCCCCTACTGGGGATGTGCCCGCAACCAAGGCACAGGCTCTTGACCGGAATCGAACCCGGGACCCTTCAGTCTGAATGCTGATGCTCTATCCACTAAGCCAAACCAGTTTCGGCTGGTGTGTGACAGTCTTTAGCAGAATGTGAAAGAGCCCCAAGCGTGCCCCAGCCAATGGAAATGATTGTACAATGAAGAAAAACTTTGGGAAGGATCTGAGACTTTATGTATTTCACTGGTACTACGTTTTTGCAAGGCCCTTTGCATTTGGAAGCAAGAAAGTTTGTTTTAAATAAAAGTATCTCTCTCTCTCTCTTTTAATATATTTTATTGAGTTTTTACAGAGAGGAAGGGAGAGGGATAGAAAGCTAGAAACATCGATGAGAGAGAGACATCGATCAGCCGCCTCCTGCACGCCCCCTACTGGGGATGTGCCTGCAACCAAGATACATGCGCTTGACTGGAATCGAACTTGGGACCCTTCAGTTCCCAGCTCTATCCAGTGAGCCAAAGCAGCTAGGGCTGATCTCTCTTTTTAAGAAATAACTAAAAGCAAAATCTTATGCCCTGTCTTGGAAGTGTAAGTGAGCAACATTTCCCCCACCCTTCCCCAAAGTGAAAGGATGACTCTGAAATCCACAGGGGAGAGAATGACAACCCGAGGCATGCCTGCTGCACAGAGGGTCTGCTTTGCGTCAGTTTCTGTATACAGACAGCCTGAGAGTATTCGGCCGACAGAGAACCTTTAGGAACAGTACAGGCAGTTCTGAAATACCTGTCACCAGCCCTCTCACAGCCGAGCAAGATGGAACTGGAAGGTTCTCATGTCAAGTCTTTAATACCCGTACAACAAAAAATGACTTCATCCGTGCAATTAGTGAACAAGCTGTTCTCAGAGTTCCAGGAGGAGAAACTTATTTTGACTTTCAGTCGTCCCATTTTTTCCTGCGCGCCGAATGTTGCAACCTTCTGTCAACCCCAATCTCTTGGCCTAGCAGTGACAGCCAGCCTTAAAACATTCTGCCCTGAAACTGTTAGGACAAATAAGAGGAGGGAGAAATTAATTACACTAGGCTCTCCCACCCCTACGTCGCATCCCCTTCTGCACCTCAGAAGGCCTGTGGTCAGAATGTGTCAGCACTTCTCCGTCCATAAAAATCAAGCTAAATTTCTGTCTAATAAATTAACTTTACCAGGTCGTGTTTTACAATGAAACTGCTTTCTTTTCCTGTCGGGGCGGTGTATGCCATAAAGCTTAAAACAACCACATTCTTTTACTTAAAGGGGAGAACTCTGAGAGATCCTTTTCTTTCCCCTTCAATGGTCTGAAGGGAGAAGGTGGAAGAAAGTCACACAAGTCTAGAAATGGATGGATGGCAGGAGGCCAGTGTAGATGAGAAACACACTGTGACTTGAGTCTCTCATCTAGAAGAAGATGTTTCAAGTATTAACCTATTATATCCCAGAAAAAGCAGAAAATGGATTTTGTGTCTTCACGTTGTCTCTATGGTGAGTCCAAATAGGCAGGCCCATTGATCTTTTCCATCAAAATCTTTAAAGAAATATCCCCATTTTCCCAGGTCTTACCTATCTTGCTAGCAGTAAGCCCTAGGAATCGGGGGACTGTTAGCAAAGTTGCTTAAGTGATGCAACTTCTTCCAGGATTCCAAACTCATTATTCCAAAGTGAGAGATAAGCATTCCAGACTCATTATTCCAAAGTGAGAAATAGATGCAGAATCAGGGAAGTAAGTGGGGAAATGCTCCCTCTACGAGCTGCAGTAATAAGCCACTTACTCTGTGGCTTAGATGACACCCTTACCCTGCACCGTATTCCACTTTAATTTGGGGAGAATATGTTACTTAAACAAATCATTTTCACTTTCCAAAGTGTTCCCATTTCATTCCATATCTGATTTGTAGAAAGTGTTAACAACAAAAAAAAGGTTTTTTTGGCTTCTTGGTGCTGATATACATAGTCCCACCCTTGTCACATAATTGCCTTAAAAAAAAAATAAGTCAATTTCAGAACTTGTAAGGCTTAAGAAGGAAATGCAAGTTAACGTCTTAGCACACTCCCCCGGTTATAACAGCTCCATTTTCATTTCATAGATTGCCTTACAGCAATATTTTTATAGTGAAAAGTAACGATTTGGCTAGTGTGTGCCATGCATTGTGCTTTGACTCATATTTCTTGCCAGCTAATCACAGGGTGTGAGAAGCCCACCCAGGCACTGCACAAAATGTAGGACGCTTCACAAATACGTGTGTCACCCTTGCACAGGGGCCATTCCAATCTTCTCCGTATCGTTCCAATCTTAGTATACAAGCTGCCAAAGCGACGATGTCATTCCATTTTTTCAAAAAGCAGATGTGCTAATGGGGATGAAAGAATAGCAGCTATCGGGACAACGGAGGAAGCTCAAATGCCCGCTGTGGGCCAATACAGGTATTAGCTGAATTTCCATGGGCATACCTTCTAATTAAATTTAAGGGTCTCAAATAGAAGCACTGAACTTCCACTTCAGGTCATCATGGAATAACAGGGACCACATTTACCACCCTCCTCCTTAAACAACTCAACAACTGGTCAAAAATCCGTGAAACTAATGTTCAAACACTGGAAAACAGGCAGTGCAGGAGAGCGATCTTTGTAGAAAGCCGGGGGCGGGGGAATAGAGGGGGCGACCCAACCAGATGAGTGTGATGAATGCTCTAGTTTACCCTCTGGTGAGTTTTTAGGCGATTGCAGCGTTGGGTGATCCCCCGGAGTTGAGACAGAGTTCAGAGTACAGAGATGCAAGACAGCTAGACTTCTGGGGACAGAGCACTGGAGAGAAGGAAGCTGCAATGAGAGAGCTCCAATATCCACAGAAGGTCACCTTAATTCTTGAGCAGAATCAGTGCATGGGTTTAAGGAGACTATCAAGACAGAAGAAGCCAGGTGGGGGAAGAAGATGGCGGTATAGGTAAACACCTACACTGCTGCCTCGCACAACAATTTCAAAACTACAACTAAAAGACAGAACAGACATCATCCAGAACCACAGGACAGCTGGCTGAGTGGAAGTTTCCCTGACATAGTGAAAATGCCAAGACAAGGGAAGGGTTCAAAAACAAAAGAAATGGAGGGAAAAAAACGACTGGATATAGAGTTCAAAACCATGCTTATAAGGTTTTTGAAGAATATGCTAGAAAAAGCAGATAAATTTAGCGAAAGCCTACTAGAGATACAAAAGAGCCAACTAGAGATGCTAGAGATGATGCGTAAAATTAAAAGCCCCAAGAGGAGATGAAAAAGGACCAACTAGAGACACTAACTGAAATAAAAAATATACAGAGTCCTAATAGCAGACTAGAGAAAGGCAAGAATCAAGTCAAAAATTTGAAATATAAAGAAACAGAAAACACTCAACTGGAAAAGCAAGAAGAGAAAAATCCAAAAATGTGAATATAATGTAAGGAGACTCTGGGACAGCTTCAAGCGTACCAACATCAGAATTGTGGGGGTGCCAGAGGAAGAGAGAGAGCAAGATACTGAAAACCTATTTAAAGAAATAATGACTGAAAACTTCCCACATCTGGTAAAAGAAATGGACTTACAAGTCCAGGAAGCACACAGAACCCCACATAAA
>PVJN01048236.1:0-15692 GCA_004026805.1 Lasiurus borealis
GAGAAAGGGGTCTGACTGGCGTGTCCTTTTGAGAGCTTACTCAGCGCCCACTATAGTCTGGGTGCAGGAAAGAAAGCAAAGCACTCAGTCAGTGGCTAGACGGAGGGAGGGTGAGGACTCAGCTCTCAAGAAACGCTCCTCCAGCGAACGGAAGAGCTATCCTCGCTGAGGAGGAGGCCGGTGTTAGAATGGAGAACTGGCCTCCTCATCAGCTTCTGGCTGGGGCCTTGGGCAACCTACTCTCCCCCTCAGCTATCCCCTCTGTAAAAACGAGGAAACGCTCTCCTTTTTCCTTACAGGTTTGAGTCATTTATATAAAAATGCTTACTACCTTTTTTCCAAGGCAGCGGTTCTCAACCTGTGGGTCGAGACCCCTTTGTGGGTTGAATGACCCTTTCACAGGGGTCGCCTAAGACTATTGGAAAACACCCATTTCCCATGGTCTTAGGAACCAACACACCACTCCTCGGTGTAGCAAAGTGTAGCAATGTAGTTTACTGTTGTCATATGAAGACTGTTGCCCATGCTACACCGCGATTCAAGACAAAATTTCATTTATTTGTAATTAGAAATAAATATTTCACAATATATAATTACACATTGTTTTTGTGATTAATCCCTATGCTTTAATTATGTTCAATTTGTAACAATGAAAATACATCCTGCATATCAGATATTTACATTACAGTTCTTAACAGTAGCAAAATGACAGCAATGAAGTAGCAACGGAAATAATTTTATGGTTGGGGGTCACCACCACATGAGGAGCTGTCTTAAAGGGCCGCGGCCTTAGGAAGGTTGAGAACCACTGCTCCAAGGCCTATCTTCCTCTCCCCCCGCCGCTTCTGAGAGTTGAGTATTAATGGAAATGACCACCGGTTTTTGAGTCCATGAGACCGGAAGTGCTGTGTGTGGTTTCTGCACTGCACAGTCTGCCTTTCTCCCAGGGAAGCAGGTTTCCTCTTCTGGAGCCACCAAGGCCTACCCCCACTCCCTCCCCAGCCCTTTCCCCGCGGCAGTCACCGCCCCCTCCTCAGAGGGCCTCACCACGGACCGAGTGACCGCCCCGCCGCTGTGAGTTTGCTGTGGGACCCAGGACCCTCTCCCAGTTCTGCCTTTAACTCCTACCCTGTTTCCCCGAAAGTAAGGCATCCCCCGAAAATAAGACCCACTTCCAGTTTTGCCTCTCGCTGTAATATAAGGCATTCCCCCGAAAATAAGACCTCCCTGATAATAAGACCACCCCCGGACATAAGGCCTCCCCGGAATATAAGGCCTCCCCGGAATATAAGGCCCCCGAAGCTACTGTAAGGCGTCTGACTCCTGATTTAAAGAGACCTTGCACTGCCTGAACAGCTCCCGCTGCGCTGTGGCCAATCAGTGAGCTGGTTTGTGATGACAACTACTACCGTACCAGACACAGGTAATACATTTCCTTTGTACCGTATTCTTCCTGGAAAAATAAGACATCCCCTGAAAATAAGACCTAGCACATCTTTGGGAGCAAAAATTAATTTAAGACACTGTCTTATTTTGGGGGAAACAGGGTAGTTCTGAGGAATAAGCAGGTGTTTCCCTGGGCACTGATGGGAGCCAGAGGTTCAAAGCCGGAGATTGGCTCAAGGACCTCTGGTTGGAAAGGAGACTCTCCCTTGGGATTCTAATCGTCTGCTGGACCTAAGGCCCAGGTGCTGACCTGTCCGCTGCTCTGATGGTCTGGCCCCCCACTTGGCCCTTAACTTCAAGCACCTTGATTCTGTCTGAACTCTCCTGCCCTGTGTTTCCAGGGAGTGGATATGTCACCTTCCAGGGCGAAGATGATGTCTCTGATGGGCTTTGGCTGGGGCTGTTAGAGGGATAAACGCAATGTCTGCTTTAAAAGCATGCATATGGCCCTGGCTGGTTTGACTCGGTGGATAGAGTGTCCACCTGCGGGCTGAAGGGTCCTGGGTTCCATTCTGGCCAAAGGCACATGCCTGAGTTTTGGGCTCCATCCCCAGTGGGGGATGTGCAGGAGGCAGCCAATCAGTGATTCTCTCTCATCATTGATGTTTCTATCTCTCTCTCCCTCTCTGAAATCAATAAACATCTATTTAAAAAAATAAAATAAAAGCATGCATATCATGCACTGCCCTACTAAAAGTCATTTCCCTGGAAGGTCTTATACTCAACGATGCTGCCCTTGTTTTTTTTTTAATATATATATATATATTTTTTTTTTTAATTGATTTTTTACAGAGAGGAAGGGAAAGGGATAGAGAGTTAGAAACATCAATGGGAAACATCCATCAGCTGCCTCCTGCACGCCCCCTACTGGAGATGTGCCCGCAACCAAGATACATGCCCTTGACTGGAATCAAACCTGGGACCCTTGAGTCCACGGGCAGACGCTCCATCCACTGAGCCACACCAGTCAGGGCGATGCTGCTCTTGTTACAGTCTGCCTGTCCAAGGACATATCCCTATTAGCTGGCCGAGGAGGGCCACAGCCGCCTGGAGCAAGTTCTGACAGCCCCACGGCCCACGGAGAGGCCTCGGAGTTGCTCTTGCGGTGCCTGAAGTGTCCCACCTCTGCCCTCACTAGTGTGTTTTCCTCTTTGCTGATGAGTTTGCGCAAGGAGAGGCCAGCTGGGCATGTCTTTTTGCCTCTGCCTCTCCGGACCTGGTGTCTCCAGCGAGGAAGAAGTGGGAGAGTCCCAGGCTTCATTCCGCCTCCTCGGCTTCCTTTTCGGGGGCCTGACTGGTGCCAGAACCACAGAGCTGGGCTCCCGGGGAGAGAAAGGTGCCAAGCGGGAGCCCTGGGCAGCTTTGGGCCCTGACCGGGTTCATCAGCTCTCAGAACCAGAGTGGACTCGGCATTAGGCTGCAGAGTTACATCGTGTCTGTAAAACGTACCACACTTCTGTGTGCCTGTCTGTGCCTCTGTAAAATGGGAACCACAGTGTCTGACTCCCGGGGACGGTGAAGGTCGAGTGAGCTGGCACCTGCTGGCCACGGTAAGTTAGCCATTGATTAGCTATTCTCACCCACACAGTGTGGGTACTGGGCCAAGTGAGAGCTGTTGGGGGAAGTTCAGTGGAGAAAGTTGGGGAGGGGGCAGAGACAATAAGACTGAACTTTGGAGGATGAACTCTATTTTATCTTCCTAGGGGACATGTTTCCCTCAAATTATTATTTTTTAAAATATATTTTTATTGACTTCAGAGAGGGAGGCAGAGGGAGAGAGAGATAGAAACATCAATGGTGAGAGAATCATTGATTGGCTGACTCCTGCAGGCCCCTACTGGGGTCTGAGCCCACACCCGGGCATGTGCCTTTGACTGTAATCGAACCCGGGACCCTTCAGCCCACAGGCCAATGCTCTGTCCACTGAGCCAAACCGGCCAGGGCCAGATTATTTTCTTAACTTCATTCTAACAAGTTGAGAGTCACAGAGAAGTTGCCTCAACTCCCATGTCTATTTCACTTAGGTTCCCTGAATCTTAAATGGACCGAACTTGCTTTATCCTTTTCTCTCTAAGTACAATACGTTTTTCCGAACCATTTGAGAGTAAGCCACAGTGCCGATGCTCTTTACCCCAAACCCAATGTGTAATTTTTAAACCCAAGGACATTCTCCTGTGGAACCAAGGTTAAGTAACCAGAACGAGGGCTTTAAATGACATGGGTACATTGTGAAGTCTACAGACGTCATTCAGATTGTGTCAGTTATCCCCCAAACATGCTTCACAGCAAAAGAAAACCCAGAATCAAGTGTTAGCGTTCAGTCGCCTCTTTATTCCAAGGTCTGAAGCAGCCCCTCCTTCGGCTCTGCCCTCTCCTGGAGGTCTGGCTGGGGCCCAAGGTCTGGTGAGCCAGTGGCTGCTTGAAGGGAGGCCTTTTCCCTCCTCCATCAGACCAGCTTCCCAGAGTGCCCTTTTGTCCCGACGGAGGGATCAGAGCGAGCTTGGGGGCCTCTATCTCCCCTCTAGCGACGAGAGAAGCGATTATGGCAGCATAAGGAAGCGGCTCGACTCCTTTCCCACCAAAGTCCTCTGAGCTCTTCTTTCCCCACTGCTTCCTGTTAAAGGGACTGGCTGACTCAAGGTCAGCTCCCGCCTGGGGTACGGATCCTGGCATCCTCTTGGGTCCTGCTGCTAAGGATTTAGTAAAAGTCAGGGAGCCCTCTTACAGTCAGGTTTGCAGACCTCATCTGTCAGGGACTGGTCTGTAAGCAGTCTTGGTGTCTGCCGGTGACCTTCTCTTAATTGTATACCATGTCTAACACTTTTTGGGGGGCTGCTTGGATACAGTAGGGTTATAGTAACAAGACTAACCACTAATTGGGGACTTACTATCCGCCTTACACAGTTACCTCATTTAATGTTCACAACATCATGTACCCATTTCAAAGGTAAGGAAAACTGAGGTTGAAGGAGATCTAGTTAGTAACCTGTCCAAGGGCATATAGCTATTAGCTAGCCAAGACAGAACCACTTCTGCCTGTCTTCACAGCTCAGGACCCAAGCCACTCTGTGCTGACTGTATACATGTCATTGGTTGCAGAATAAATGATTTGCTTCATAATTTGTGTAACTGATTTAATGTAGCTCTGGCTGTCTCATCGCGCAAGACCTCCCAGGTCCTGAGACTGGGCTGGGGCAGGAGGAGGGCCAGGAAGCTCAAGTAAAACCCAGTCTGGAAGCTTTCAAAACGGAAACTCCGGTCCCGGTGGTCCGCCAGCGTGGCCTGCAGTTGCTGGCAGTGCCCACGCGGGGGCAGCCGACGCTCCGGCGCACCTCTCTTTCCCCCTCTTCTCTCTGGTTAGCGTGGGAAAGAGCCCGCCTCCTGTCCCATAAGGCCCTGCTCCGGGAACCTCACTCTCTCTTCCTGTCTCTCATCATGGCGGTGAGTAGCCGAGGCCCGGGGTAGCTTCCCTTCATCCGCCTCCATCCAAGGCCGGCCGAGCCCCCGAGAGCTGCCTCGCCCGCAGCCCGAGGAGGACGGAGCCGCCGCTGCCGGCCGCCCCGAAACTTCGGAGCCCTGCGAGCCGAGAGCGCGCAGCCGGCCCCCGGCGCCTCCCTCACGTCCTCCTCGGAGCGAGCCGGGGCGGCCGCCCGGAAGCCCCGCCGCACGGGCCCGGGGCTGCCGCAAGAGCGGGCGGCTCGAACGAAGGGGTCCGCACCTGTTTCCGGCCCCGAGGGCCTGGCGCTTGGCCGGCGGTGCTGGGCGACCTCGGCCGGGGCCTCCGCACGGGGAGAGCCGGCCTTTTGCCGCAGCCTCGGCGCCGCTGCCGAGTGGGAAGAGGGACGCGGCACAAGCACGTGCTTCCGTCTCCTTCACAGTTACATTCTGTGTTTCCTTCCCCCTCGTCGGCCTTCACATGGGGAGCTCCCCGCACCCTGCATGTTGCGCCCCCGGGGGTGCCTCCTCTGTCTCTAACCTTGGACCTGGGGACCTGCCCGGTGTTTCTGTCCCCCCTCTTCCGCGCGTGGGGAGGGAACAGGATCCCGGGCCGCCTTGCTCGGTGCCTCCCAGCCGAGCACGGGGACTGTCGCTCAGCTCCTAGGGTGTCGGCAGGCGGGGGGCTGAGCGGAGATAGAGGTGCGGGTGTAGAAAGCGCTCGCGGCGGTGGCGGCTGCGCGCGGTGACGGCTGCGCTCCCTGTCCACAGCAGGACCAGGGGGAGAAGGAGAACCCCATGCGGGAACTGCGCATCCGCAAGCTCTGCCTCAACATCTGCGTCGGGGAGAGCGGGGACAGACTGACGCGGGCAGCCAAGGTCCTGGAGCAGCTCACGGGCCAGACCCCTGTCTTCTCCAAAGGTGAGTGGCGGCCGGGAGGGGGCCGGGGGCCGGTCAGCCTGGGCGCTTACCTCCGCCTCCTGCCCAGCCTCTTGAGCGCCCGTTTTGGAAAGTGACAGATGACACCCCCCCCCTTTAAAGCAGCTGTTCTCAACCTGTGGGTCGCGACCCCTTTCACAGGGGTTGTCTAAGCCCATCGGAAAATGCAGATTTTTACATCATGATACATAACAGCAAAATTTCATGGTTGGGGGTCACCACCACATGAGGAGCTGTATGCAAGGGTCGTGGCCTTAGGAAGGTTGAGAACCACTGCTTTAAAAGCATTAGCTTTTTGGCCTAACCCTTAACCCCAGAAGTATCTTCCTTTTAGGGTTGGTTGTGGCGTTGGGACTCCAAGGTTTTAATGTGAGCAGAGATTAGGACCAGCCCAAGCAGAGATTTTCCAAGAAAGAGACGGGGCAGCGGGGAAACGCTGGGGAAGCAGTAAAGGGTATTAGGCCTGATTAGCAGGTTAGGGTTGTATAGGCGACGCTGAAAACAGGGTCAAGTTGTGTTGCTTTAAGATACTGGAATATGGCAAGTCCTTGGGTTCAAATCCCGCCCCTTATTGCCAACTGTGATCTTAGACAAGTTTGTCTCTTAGAACCTCATCCGTAAAAGGGGGATGACAGTCCGATAAGGTTTTAGCAAGCATTAGCTGCTACTGTGCTAATGTTTTGGGGCTTTTTTTTTGTAGAACACAGTGGTCACCTTTCTTTCCTAGGGGCCTATTCTGGTTGTAGACTTGCCTTCCTGAGACCTTGACCTTACCACGGGGCTAGTAATTGTTTAAGTGTGGCTGAGAGACTAGGAGTTGGAAAAGTCTTTCCGAGTTTCAGATGAAACCAATTAAAAGATGGAGGTGACACTGGTTCTCAACCTGTGGGTCGCGACCCCTTTGGGGTCCATCGACCCCCATCACGGGTCGCCTAAGACCATCAGAAAACACAGATATTTACATTACGATTCACAACAGTAAAAAAAGTACTGTTAGGAAGTAGCAAAGAAAATAATTTTATGGTTGGGGGTCACCACAACATGAGGCACTGTATTAAAGGGTCCCGGCATTAGGAAGATTGAGAACCACTGGCTTAGAGTGTGGCTAGATCTTAGTATCTCTTTGGAGTGAGGGAGATGATGTTCTGGGGAATAGGCAGTGGGAGTATGACACCTGACTGACTCCCTGTTACTCCCCCGCCTGCAGCCAGATACACCGTCAGATCCTTTGGCATCAGGAGAAATGAAAAGATTGCTGTCCACTGCACGGTCCGGGGGGCCAAGGCAGAAGAAATCTTGGAGAAAGGTTTAAAGGTGAGGCCCATCCCATCATGGGGTGATGCTAGCGAGCAGCAGTTTAACACAAGTATCTTTTTTTAAAGTATAATTAACATAACTTTGTATTAATGTCATATGTACAGTATGCTACTTATTGAAATTATCACAATAAACCTGACTAGTTACCACCCATTCACTGTACAACATTAAAAAATAATTTTTTTCTGTCCTAACTGGTTTGGCTCAGTGGATAGAGCACCGACCAATGGACTGGAGGGTCCCGGGTTCGGTTCTGGTCAGGGGCATGTGCATTGGTTGCGGACACATCCCCAGTGGAAGGTGTGCAGGAGGCAGCTCATTGATGTTTCTGACTCTCTGTCCCTCTCCCTTCCTCTCTGTAAAAATCAATAAAAAACATATTAAAAAATAATTTTTTCTTGTGATGAGAACTTTTAAGAATTACTGTTAGCAACTTTCAAATGTGCAACACAGTATTATTAACCATGCTGTATATTACATTCCCATGACTTATAAATGGAAGTTTGTCCCTTTTGATCTTCACACATCTCTTTCTCTCTCACCCTCACACATAGACACAGCAACCACCAATCTGTTTTTATGGCATGTAGACGTTGCTGTCCACTGCATCTATAAGTGAAATGATGGTGTTTCTTTCTCTGATTTATTTCATTTAGCTTAATATCCTCAAGGTCCTTGGCATTATTGCAGATGGCAAGATTTTTTTTTATGGCTGAGTAGTAGTCCATTGTGTGTGTATATACCACATATTTATCCATTCATCCCCTATTGAACACTTAGGTTTTCACATTTTGGCTATTGTAGATAATGCTATAGTGAACATAGGGTTGTGTGTGTCTTAATTTTTGGAAAACCTCTATACTGATTTTCATAATGGCTGTACCAATTTACATTCTCACTGTCAGACACAAGAGTTCTCTTTTTTCCACATCCTGACAACATATCTTTTTTATAACAGCCATTCTGCCTGGTGTGAGATGTTATTCCATTGTGGTTTTGCTTTGCTTTTCCCTAAAGAGAGGAAAGGAGAGAGAGAAAAAAACCCCATCAATTTGTTGCTCAACCTATTCACACACTCATTGATTCTTGTGTGTGTCCTGACTGGGGATCGAACCCCCAACCTTTTTGTAAGGGGTCGACACTATAACCAACTGAGCTGCCCAGTTGGCCATCTATATGTCTGAACTTCCAAAGGATTCTTCCTGCATTTGGCAGAGTTAAACTATACTCTGAGGTTTCCCCGGGTGTTTCCCTGCCCTTGGGAAGTTGGGAAAGTTCTGTGAAATCCACAGGTGGGATGTGATTTGGGTAGTGGAGAAATCAGGTTTTGTTTTTGGCCAAATTGTATCTAATTGTATTTCTGGAGTGCTGAGTGTTACAAGCAAAGTTTGTTATTTTGCGGGAATTTGAGTCGACAAGGAGTGTGATTGCTACATTTACCTCCTCAGGTGCGAGAGTACGAATTACGAAAAAATAACTTCTCAGATACTGGAAACTTTGGTTTTGGGATCCAGGAACACATCGATCTGGGGATCAAATATGACCCAAGCATCGGGATCTACGGCCTGGACTTCTATGTGGTATGAATATTTGGTCTTTTCCACTTCTTATCTGGGAGGAGCGAGGAGGAATCAGCTACGCTTTCATTTTGTGTGTGCTATTTGGATGTTCAGATGTTGGATTGAAACTTTGAGTGTTGTCTGCCTTTGTCTTCTTTCCCTTTGGAAGATGTGCCTCATTTGTGCCGTGTTTAGGGGTGCGGCACTGAACTAGACAGACAAGGCCATTGCTATTGTGAAGCTTAAAATCCAGGATCTAGCAACCACCAATGTGGCTGTAAGATCCAGCCCCTGGATTGAAAATTTGAGAGCGAGCGGTGGGCGCCTCTTTGGCATTTGGGTTGGCTGCACTGAGGTTGTTCTTGCCAGCTCCTTCCCCAGTCCCTGTGGGAGGGTGGCTTCCATCCAGAGCGCAGGTTTGGTGATGTGGCCGGTTGTGTCTGATGGGGATTTCAATGTAGAAACGACCATTTGTGTTACTGTTATGCTTTGGTCCGACCATCAAACTAAATAGCAAAAACCAGAAGTCCTGACTAGTGTGGAACCCGAATGATGGCAGCACCCCTGTCGGATTTGGGTATCCAAACAGTACTGAGAATCGGGTGCTCGTGGGGAGTTAGGGAATGGCAAACCTAATTTAAGAAGGACTTTTTGCGCTGAAGTGGAAGGGGAGAAATAAAACTATTCTTTGTAACTTCTCAGAATTTTAAATTCTCTACAATACACATGTAGTAAGATTGTTAATATTACTTTTAAAAATTAAAAGTGCTTTGGAAATTGGGGGGCAGTGGTGGAGAGTCTTTAGCTGTCACCAGAAGTGAGTTAGGGCAGAGGGCAGGTGCAGCCAAGTTCCACCTCCAAACCAAACCTATAGGTCAGTGGTCGGCAAACTGCGGCTCTGTTGACTAATGAGTTTGCTGACCACTGCTATAGTGTGTGTGGTGGTGTGTTGTCCAGGGAGCTGGTACCAGTTCCATCAGTTCCAGAATTACTGGGCCACCAGATGGCTTTTGAAGATCGATCTCTCCAATGTGTGGGTCTTGTCTGTCTGCTGTTGACTCTGAGCTGGCTAGGTGACTGTTGGTTATTCCTGGGACAGGTGCTGGGTAGGCCAGGTTTCAGCATCGCAGACAAGAAACGCAGGACAGGCTGCATTGGGGCCAAACACAGAATCAGCAAAGAGGAGGCCATGCGCTGGTTCCAGCAGAAGGTAAAGCTGATCTATCTCAGGTGAAATGGTGGAATGTGGTGAATGGAGTTGGGATTTGGGGACGCAAAATCTACCACCAGTTGGTTGGTAGCTTCATTGAAGACAGAATATTTGAGCAGCTTGGCAAGTGGGGGCTTCCAGGGTTAATGGTTTACCAGAACACCCAGCATCAGGCCTTTCTCTGCCCCCAGGAATGCTGATAGCTCAGAGGATGGGAAAACGGCTCTCCTAAGAGCCCTCTTTTTCTTGGGATATAGCAGTGTAGCAGTTGTTAAAACTGGCCAGTTTCCGGTTCAGGTCAGAATGGGTATGGGATTCAGAGCCAAATTCATGTAGCATATTTGACTTCTCAAATGAAACATTAGCCATTGCCTCGATCTTTGCTGTTGCCTCCTGTCCTGAAAAAAAAAATCTCTTCTCTTTCAGTATGATGGCATCATCCTTCCTGGCAAATAAATTCCCGTTTCTATCCAAAAGGCCAATAAAATGTTTGCAATGAAATGTACGTTACTGTGTGTGTTCTGTGAAGGAGCCTGGCCATATTCACGTCCTTGGACCTCCAGCCATTAAAGCTTCGATGGGAATAGCTGGTAATAACCCTTCTTCCTGAGTGGATGCCAGTGTCTCCTGGCCGGTGTAAGCCTGAGCTTTACAGCATTGCCTGTGCTCGCCACACCTTGGTTGGTAGGCTGTGGTGCAGCAGTCACAGGAGACTGATTTTAGAGGGGAAGGCATGATGGGGGCTGGGATTAGAGCCTTGATGAAAGGTAGGGTGCCGTGTTCCCATGTTCCCGGAGGCTCCCCTCACTCAAGGATTCTGTTCTTTAGAGATTTTACTAACACTGATGCCTGGTGAAGGGATTGCAGGCTTCGGTGTGATGCTTGGTTTAATTGTTCAAACTCAGTTTTCCTTTAAAATGAGTCTATAAGGTTAAGAGGCAATATAAGTAGAGAAGAGGGTGGCCTTTGAAGCAAGCTTTCTGGATTGATCCCCACCGTCTTCTAGGTGAGTTAATCTTAGGCAAGTGAATCCTTGCCTTAGTTTTCTCATGTGTATCATGGAGGCAATAACAGTAATGTCCCTCGGAGGCTAAAATGGGTTAGTAGTTGTAGAATGTTTAGACTTGAACGAGGCATGTGGTGCTCAAAAAGGGATAATGTGTCAATGGATGAGAAATGTTTCTCATAGTCCGTTTGCTCCCCCTTTAGTGTGAAAGTGGAACTTTCCTGCCTATATATTACCAGGTCACTGAAGCTGTGACATTCAAAAGCTGCCATTTCTAACATTCTCTTGTGACTAACAAGTTCATTTGTCCTAGGACCACCTTTTCATTGCTGTTCATGGTGCTGTAATGTTAGCTGTCCTCATAGGTATTTTAAAACCCAGAGATGATTTGGCATGCCTAGTTTTTTACGAAAATGTGACTTATTTTATTTTGTCTTCCTGATAATAAAGTCTTCTTACCCAATAAGACCAGATCCAGTTGGCTACCGGGAAGAATCATGAAATACGTTGCCATACACATTTTCTTTCACTTAAAATGCACATATTCAACCACTTCCCAACCTTTTACTGCAGGGCCAGGGCTATCACCTTGTAAACAGAATGAGAGCTTGTGAAGGGGTCTTCATTCTTGTAATTCAGCTTCGTTTTTTAGGGGGGGCCTCATTCCTTTTAACTTTCGTAATTATAGTAACAACTGAAATGAATATTTTTTAGAACAAACTTCTTGTTGAATAGCTAAGGTGATGGGTGCTAACTGCTGTGGGAAGTTGAATATTGTATAGAGGAGCTGGAGAGCATTTGCTAGTTTTATCTAAAAGCACTTCAGCCGAGACCGGTTTGGCTCAGTGGATAGAGTGTCGGCTTGCGGACTGAAAGGTCCCAGGTTCCATTCCAGTTGGGGGCATGTACCTTGCTTGCAGGCACATCTCCACTGTGGGGCTTGCAGGAGGCGGCTGATCAATGTCTCTCTCTCATCGATGTTTCTGACTTTCTATCTCTCTCCCTCTCTGTGAAAAATCAATAAAATATGTTTTAAATAAATAAAAGCACTTCAGAAATATGGACAGTGGCAGTCCCTCTATTGCTGTCCTTGTGCGTGTTAGTGATAGTACTTTGCTCTTTGCTATGCATCTGTATGTTTCTATGTTTGTATTACTATTTAATTAACCTGCCTCTCCTTCATTTGGTCCTGCTGTATTCTCAGTTGAGTTAATTTCTCTGTTTTAAAATTAAACTTCCTGGGCTCGTGGCTCATTGAAAAAATAACTCTGGGGAGTTCAGAGATCTAACTGGGTTTTAGTTGCTAGCTCTAGCTCTATTTTAAGTGACTCATGAAATATCTTGGGTACTGGAGCAAGTGCAGGTACTTCTCTATCCAGTTTAGAGCAGATAGACCAGGAAGGCTTACCCTCTGTTCTGCTTAGAAGCTGGGTTCCAAAAAGTTACAACACTGGGCTCTAAAGCATTGATGTTTTGGGTTGAGCTGCTAGAAGGTGGGTGGAGTCACCTGGGGAATTGTTGAAACTCTTGGGCCCTGCCTCAGACTCTACTGCATTGGGACTTGGCAAAATCGTGTGAGCATGCATATGTTGTTTTGAATTGTTAGGTAGAAAATATCAAGAACTTTATGCCAGGTTACTATTTTAATTTTATTTATAGACTTTCTAGCAAGGGGAAAGGAGATAGATAAACATGTTTTTGTTTCACTTATTTATGCATTCATTGTTAGGTTCTTGAATATGCCCTGACCAAGGATTGAACCTGCAACTTTGTGTATTGGGATAACCAACTGAACTACCCGGCCAGGGTGCCAGATAACTTTAATCAAAAGACATACATGATAGGCAGGACTAAGGACATAGGTTCTCTCCCCCATTGGAAACACTAGTTCGCAAACATGGCTAATTTATCTTCTAGCCTTTTTTTTTTAACATAATTGAAGAAACTTGCTATAATTTTATTTTGTCTTTTTTCCTTTTAATTATATGGTACAGTGGCTTCATAATATGCCATCTAGATGTGTAGGACATAGAGAGCCTTATCTATGTGACCAGCACTGAAGGTCAGGAATGTCTGTTCCATAGAACTGCCCCAGTCAGTGTGTGTGTGTGTGTGTGTGTGTGTAAAACATTTTAAAAAAAAAATAATATTTTTATTGATTTCAGAGAAGGAGAGAGAGAGAGAAACATCAGTGATGAGAGAGAAATCATTGATTGGCTGCCTCCTGCATGCCACCCTCTGGGGACCTGAGCCCCCAACCGGGGCATGTGCCCTTGACGAATCGAACCTGGGACCCTTCAGTCTGCAGGCTGATGCTCTATCCATGGAGCTAAGCCAGCTAGGGCAAGGCTCTCTTTTTGTCCTGTGGTCCTGGTCCTCTGTCCAGTATCTGTAAAGTCCTTGCATATTATCTTCAAGCTGTAAGGTGGTGTGGTATAGTTGAAAGAATGCTAAGCTGGAGAAGTCAGTTCTCACTTCTCTGCTTCCTCTGTTGGAACCGTGACAAGGAAGTTAACAAAGCAAATTGCAGCTTTCCTGGTTCTCCAGAGCAGGCTGGACTATTGGAGTTGGTGTATAACCCTTTTCCTGCAGTTTAACCACCTGCTAATCCCAATCTGTCAAACTCCGCACATGCTGAGGTGGTTTAGCCAATGGTGGGTAAAGACTACGAGTAGGCTGCCAGAGGTCTGAGTCCTGAAGGGTTAAGGCCCAGGCTTCCTAGGTGAACAGTGAGGTCGGTGCCCAGAAAACAAGTAGTTTAAGCTGCCAGCCGCCAGGGACCTAACTGGTGCCTGGGGTTACAGAACCACTTTCAGAGCAGCTTGTTATGGAAACCTCAGTTTGCGGTTGTCAAAGGGGAATCCAACCTAAGGCACCTGGGGGCACCAGGAGGACTTGAACTTGACTATATGCAAGAGGCAGGTATGGGTAGCTTAGGACACAAACACAGATGGGTCATTTTCACGGGTCTGAACAAAAAGGAGTTGTGATTGTACCAATTGAGGAACTTAAGTAATTTGCTTTTAAAATGTGTAATTATATTTGTCACTTGCTTTTATTTGCTCTGCTATAAATGTCCCTTACCTAGTCTGAAAGTAGCTTGGAAAGGCAAAGGCATTCAACAGTTTAAGCAGAAATGAGGGAGTTTACCTCAGTGACCCTGGTGAACCTAATGCTTTGACAAGTCTTCAAACCTTTTAACACCATGTTGATAGTCTGGAAGTGTTTTGTTTTTTTTGTTTTTTAACAGAGAGGAAGGGAGAGGGATAGAGAGTTAGAAACATCAATGAGAGAGAAACATCGATCAGTTGCCTCCTGCACACCCCCTACTGGGGATGTGCCTGCAACTAAGGTACATGCCCTTGACAGGAATCGAACCTGGGACCCTTGAGTCTGCAGGCTGACGCTCTATCCACTGAGCAAACGGGTTTCAGCCCTTCTTCTAACTCTTGATTTTAGGAAATAGTTGCACAACGGCAGAGAGAAGGAAATGAATTGCCCAAAGTCATCGTGGTGGCGGTAGAGCCAGTCTTCAAACCGAGGTTGTCAGATTATAGAACCTCCAGACCTGCTGTCTTTTGTAGGTTTGTAGCTCTTAAGTAATGAGACTGAACCATACATCTGTTCCTTGAAATACACTTTCAGCAGCTTTTCCCTGACATTAAGTTGACCAGTCTACAAAATGCTGTTTTATCATTTTAACTGATACTCCTTAAGTCCCGAAGGAGGACTGGAAATCATAGAAATGAAGTTGGTCTTAACTTGTCAATATTGAGTCTACACTGCCTGTTCTGGGACGTGACTGTCCCTCTAAGAGATGATACCAGGTGTGGGGATGAAGGGGACACCATTGTCTCCTAGCCCTGACAACCCCCAACCACACCCCATGCCTTCCCTCTTTTGTGTTACCACTTCTAAACCCCCATTTCCTTATTTTTGAGAGCTTTTTTTTTTTAACCAGAAAACATGAAAAACAGTAATTAAGTGTATAGGGACAAACACCCAAGTAGCCCCCAGATTATGATTAAAGGTAGTACCTCAAAATGGGAAGTGTGTGCATTTTTATTCATTTTTTATTTTTTTTATTTCAGAGAGGAAGGGAGGGGGGGGGAGAGATAGAAACATCAATGATGAGAGAGGATCATTGATCAGCTGCTCCCAGTATTCCCCCTACTGGGGATTGAGCCCACTAGCTAGGCATTTGCCCTTGACAGTAATTGAACCCTGGACCCTTCAGTCCAAAGGCCGAGCCTCTGTCCACTGAACCAAATCAGCTGGGGCAGACTGTGCATTTTGTAATTGATAATCTTTTTAATCTCAGTTATAAGGCTGCTTCTAGATGTTCCCAGTGGCCGACCCCCAAGACCAGTTTGTTCACATTGGCATAGACAGCAGTGCTGCCATTTCCTACCTGGGTGAGGCCTTAGGCAAGTCAGCCCATCTCTGGGTCTCAGGACTTGTGTAAAATAAATAGGTCACGAGAATTAACAGTAGTATATATGTAAACCACTTGGCACAGAGTAGGACCTGGAGATAGAGATTATCCTGGATTATCTGGGTGTGCCCAACATAATCCCACAGATCCTTATAAGTGAAAGAGGGAGAAGAATTAGAAGCAGAGGTTGGAGTGATAGGATTACTGGCTTTGAAGATGGAGGAAGGAGGCCAGGAGCTAAGGAACATGGGTGGCCTCTAGAAGCTGGAAAAGACAAATAATTTCCTTCAAAAAGGAGTACAGCCCCATGACACCTGGATTTATAGCCCACTGAGACCCATTCT
>PVJN01048237.1:0-15680 GCA_004026805.1 Lasiurus borealis
CCTCTCCCCTGGCCTTCCCTACCCCCCCAGTACATGCCCTCACCTGTCCCCATCCCCTGCCCCCAGTGTCTTGTATCCATTGGTTATGCTTATATACATATATGTATACAAGTCCTTTGGATAATCTCTTACAGCCCCTGTCCCCAACCTCCCCTGCCTTCTCGCTGTAGTTTGACTGTCTGTTCATTGCTTCTTTGCCTCTGTATCTGTTCCTGCCCCCTCCTCTGATTCTTTCCTTTAAAAAAATCTTGCTTCTGCAGATTAGAAATAAACCTGTAAGAACAAAAAATGTTTGAGTCCCAATTTCAATGTCCAATATTTCTGAGTCCCAGTTTCAATGTCAAACAATTCCTTATGGGCACATGTCAACAATGGTATCTGGATGGTGGACAAATGGTGGCAATGCACGTCCGACCCTCTCTGGTTTGGCACACAGCTGCTGACTGCTCGCATGGCAAGGCATCGTCAGCATTTTCCATCTCTGGACTGTTTCTCTTCTTGTCTTCGTGGTTGGAGCAGACCTGTCAGTTCCTCTGTTGCAGGAGTCTACATGGTCTTGGAGTTGTTTTTGGAAAGTATATAAGCATATTCTCAACCAAAAATTAATAAAGGAGTCTTTCTATAAAATTGACTTGGGGTCCTTTTGATTTTTGCCCAAATGATTTTCCTTTGGCTTATTTTAACACCATGTGTGTTTTTCGAGTGTCTTGCTGTTACAAATGAAAATTAATTTTCTAAAGTAAAAATTTTCTAGATGTAATTTACTTACAGGATATTTTTCCTTGCATGATATTATCCTACTATCCTCCATTTTTTTGATTAATGGAGAATTTTGTAAATTTTTAATACACTCTTGATAACTTTAAATTTTATTTTTTTCCACAAAAATATGACTGCTTTAGGTTCATTGCATTTTAAGCAATTTTACCATGAGATGAACTACCAATAGAAATTTTAGTTAATACTGTAGGAACAGCTTTTTGTCCTGTACAATTAAATTTTCTTGAATATTCACTTATTTCAATTAGCCAATTTAAATTAATGTGGAAGCTTGATTACTCTTTTACTGTCAAATGTAATACTCTACCAACAATCTTAGTTTACTCTGTAAATATTAGTGGAAAGGATTATTTGCGTTCTTAAGTAGGCCCTGAGCATTCCTGGTGCTAGGCTGGATTTAGATATAGGGCAACTACTGTCAGCCAAGTCTCTGTTACCTGGGTCCGGATCTGTGCTTGGTATGGGAAGTGTAGCAGCCATGGGGGCAGGAGACCTTCCTCAGAAGGGGTGAGGGTTCAGGCCCCTATGCAGGCAGGAAATTTGATCTATTGACCTAGCCATTCAGATGAACAGTTAATTTCCCTACATGGAAAATTGGCTTTTTTCCTTCCTTTAAATGTCCTTTTTTCTAGTAAGAGAAGCCTCCCTCTCTTTCCACAACAGGAGGTATTGATGGGCCAGGCTTAAGTAGCAGCCTCCTCTGTATTTTAAGAGACCTTTGTGATCTCAGTCACAAACAAGTTATGAGGTTAAGAAAATATTAAAATAATATAAAGGCAGAACTTGAAGGAATGATGTAGCCTCTAACAATACAGAGATGTCTTTGAGATTTAGTGGTAGCTAGTCTCTCTGGAGTGTGAAGGCTGACAATAGAGGTTTTCTCTTTCAATCCCCCTGCAGCAATACTGCAAACCATGCCTTGCTACTTTATTTAATTGGTGAGCAAACCAAAGCTGTACTATATCCAAGCTGTTGCAACCAGAAATGGCAGGACTGAGCGTTGAACTCAGATATGTTTTGTTTCAAAGTCCCTGCTTTTGCCCAGAAGCTTTCTATCCTGCACTCAAAACTTCTTCCAAGAACTACAGGGTAAAGGCAGGAAGAAGGCATGAAAATGCATCCAGGAAAGCATTTGGGATTTTCCTATGTCCTCCAGCTTTGATCCTGGAGCACCTGAAACCTCCTTGCAGAGCCACAGCTGGAGAGCCCTCACTTTTAGCTGAAGGAATCTATGCCATGGCTGATACTAAAGGGTAGTGTAAGTGCTGCCATTATTCATCTTAATCTCATCGGTGATGAAACATGTATTTTTCCAGCTATTTTGCATCTAATATTTAATAAGCTTAGTCATCTCCAGTGAAGGGAAGAAGGAGATACTGTATCTGGAAATCTGCACTAAACAGCACGCTGTGCAGGAGAAAATAAATATTATCCTCATCTCAGGTCACTAGAGGAGAAGATATGGAACACAAGCTATTCTCTGCATTAAACTGGCTTGAAGACCTGTGCCCCATACCTGAAGGGAATTCAACAAGGACACAGACAAAGCCCATGTCCTCTCTAAGTACTTGGGAGGCTGAATGCACTGGAACCAGGAGATGGAAGCTGGAAATCCTTATTTTCTAACGAGGAGCTATCCTTTAGCTTCACTCTTCAATAACCATGATTTCAATGGTTGCTTATAGACACCATCTCAAAGTTCAACCTAAAGAATCTATCCTTCCTACAATCCTGAACTCATCTTAAAGGTATATTACTCTCAATTAAAAACAAAATCTCAAACCGCAATGACAACAAGATAAGTGTGTTTTGAAAAGTTCCCTTGACACCCAGTTGGGTGCACTGTTGGTGCTATTCTGGTACATGGAGCACCACTGTTGATGCAGCTCTCCACTCTGGTACACATGTTTTGGAAGCTGGCATTGCTAAGCTAGAGCTGATTTCAAATGCAAAAATATACATCTCCTAGAAAATGTGCTTGCTCCAACCTTCATGCCACCTTCAACGATTTGCATAGTTTCTAATTGGACTATGTTCAGTTTATGCAAAGCTAAAGGAAAAGGAAAATGGAGCAAATACCCAAAAGTATGTTGTTTTCCTTCTCTCCCTGCCTTCAATCATGCATTTACTTATAGGAGAGGCTGAACAAGGTCATCGATCTCCAGACACTGATCAAAGTCCTTTGAGCATGTAAGGTGACATTATACACAAATTCTGTGCCTCTGTGTGTGTGGCAGGGGCGGGGAGGAGGGTGGAGGAGGACAGTTATTTTACTTGCCGCACTCACATAATTGAAATACTTGTTAAACATTTCTTTGCTTACACTGTTTTGTGTGCCCCTGAAGTATTGTTTAAAAATGAAATATTATTGAAGCATTTTCCAAAAAATGACATGCAGAAGTTATACCCTTTGGGTCTATGCACCAAATTCAATCCTCTGGCTACTGGGGTAGATCTGCTTGGAGGGAGACTATTTCCTGAGTCCAAATTTTCTCAGCACAGCAACTCAAAAAGTTCAGTTTCTCCAGATAAAGGCAAAGGCTCTCTGAATTCTACCGGATGGTACTCTGGGGAATATTGGTTTTGTGTGTTTAATACAATTAAAATTGTAATTCTGCCATTGCACATATGCATATTAAAATAGGAAGCCAACTTAATATTTTGAATCTTAATAAGTTTTCCCCAAAAGGAGATCATTACTCACAGGTCACACAGTATGAAAGCCAGGGATGTGTGCCTTTGGCAGATGGAGGCTTACTGTGACTCTATCCACATAGAGAATACAAATTCATTTTCAGATGTGTTAATTCTCTTATTCCTCATGCACTTTGTTTTCTGAATGAGTAAACGGGGGTTTAGCAGCTCTAAGGATATTGAGGCGGGGTCATATAAACTTGCACCTCCCAGAGAGATCCTTTGGGGTAAGAGTGGTCTGTCAGCCCATTCCATGTTTCCTAAGTTGAGGGAGAAGCCAGAGGGCCACATTCTGAGACTTGAGGTTTTGAGAATTTACTTTCCTCAGCTCCCCAAAATACATGCTTTCTGATATTGCTTTCACTTAGGCCACCAGCCAAAGAGAAAGGGAGAGTGGGGCCCAGTCTGAGTGGAAAGGAGCAGTGGGTGTGAAGGCATAGCTGAGGGATACAGGCCCATGATTCCTATACGCCTACAAGTACACCCCAGTTTCTTCTGAAGGAGACACTGTAGTATGGATAGCTGAAGTAAGATTTTTGTTCCCCATTGAAATTATTTTCTGCAAGGTTTTGGATGAATTATGAACTAGTGGGAAGAAACCACATAGGTGTGACCACACACATACAAAACAGACACACATATATTTAGATTAAGTTCATGTTTTATTTCACCAATAATAAAGTGCCTTATTATGAATAATATGGCCATGGAAGGTGGAGGAAGTTGGGTGGGGTTTGCTGTTGATACTATTGTCTGTACAAGAAAGCTCAAATTTTTAATGCATTTTTATTGTTGACAGTATTTCAGATATCTTCCATTACCCCCCTTTACTCTCCTCTTCCCAGCCCCTCCTCTCCTCCCAGGTCAGGCCTTTATTTTCTCCTTTGCCACTCTCCACCCCACTAATATTAACAATTTACTAAATTTGCCGAATTAACATATTTTTCCTAATTGACCCAATGGTCACATCCCTCCAGTATAATAGATGTCCCTTCTATTTAACTCTAAAACGAGCCAAAGGTCAGAAGGGAAAGGATTTCTAAATTGTGTAGCCTTAGAGAAATCAGGCACATTATCAGCCACCTACTCACTTTAACTTACTTTCCTTCAATCTAGTAAGATGTTTGGTTTTTTTTCCTTCCCTAAATAAAATCCCGTAAAAAACACAGTAGTTATTTAACACTTTCAGATCCCTGTTGAAATGATAAAGTTTGGGCTTATTCACACATTCAGCCAAATACTCTTGACCAAGTTCCTACTCACATACTTGTCTCAAGCAGAAATCTAAAAGAGATGTGCATACAGCTTTGTCAATGAAAATACCTAAGCAAACTCTGGAATGTCTGGCCACCATTTTAGTTATGAATACAATTGTACAAACTGCAAAGGAGCAAGGCCTGAATTATCTTCCAGGGGAAAGCTTAGGCCTGTATTGATTGGTAGAGTGTAATTGATAGTTACACATTTTGTATAGAGGTCTCCCAGGTCATTCTTCAATGAAAGATAAATAGAAATTATTTTCCTTTATTTATATTTGTTAGATGAAACATACTTCAACTTAATCCACATAAATTTTAGAGATAGGATCACATTATGTTTTTAGCCCCTCATTATTGTGTAGTTCACCTGATTTGTTTCACTGATTACTAAAAGAAGAGCACTGAAAAAGCTTCTATTTAAATTTATTTTTATTTTATTTTTAAGGAAAGAAACGCAGAAAAACAGAAGAAAAGATAAATGGAGGCTAAGTGAATAGTTGCACAGAGCCATATCCATAGAGGGTAGATGATCTGTTGACAACAGAAAAATTAGTGAGCTGTAGAAACACAAAACTCACATGCATTCTGCAAAGGAAAAAAAAAACATGATAGAGAAACTATGAAATACAATAGCAGCATCACAGGGAAGAAAAATGATCATGTCAGAAACAAAGAGAGCCAAAATGAACAGTTAATGAAAGAATTTCAAAGGGAAGGCCTGGGACATCATGTAAGGGAAGATAAATAGCATCAGAGTGGGTCCGACCCGTGGTTGATCAGACTCAGATGGCTGGATCCCTCAGGTGACATTTTTGTTTGAGCACTGGCAAGGAGCTGGGTATTAGCCTTCATATTATTTTATTATTTGTTTAAATCTTTATTGTTGAAAGTATTACATAGGTCCTCCTTTTCTCCCTATTAACCTTTTCCAGCCCACTTCCTCTCCCCTACCCCTTACTCTCCAACCCCCAGGTCCTCACTGCTCCATTGTCTGTGTCTATGGGTTATGAACATATGCATACAAGTTGATTGTTCGATATCTTCCCACCCACCCTCCTAGCATTTCCTCTGAGTAGTCCTCATTTCAGACCTCACTAAAGTGTATTAGAATTGGCTTATAGCAGGAGAGTGGGGAACATTTGATCCGCAGGCCATATAAGGCCCACAAAATCATTTGATTTGGCTCTGCCAGGACATTAGGGGTGAGTTAATTAAATGTTTGACCAATTATAGCAAGCTAATTTTTAAGTTGATAATTTCCTATGGCCTGCGAATGATGTTATAAATATCCAAATGGCCCTTGACAGAAAAAATATTTCTCAATCCTTGGCTTATAGCATTAGGGATGCTCTAAAGCCATAATGTTACATTTTCCTATTTTTTTTCCTTAAACTACAGTGTAGAGCCTAGAGAACATTTTTCAATGATATATACATATATTTTTATATCAAAGAGAAATATAAGTATCCACAGTGTAAAGTGCAATTTAATTATTTTTTCCATAAAATTATGGAATTTTCTACCTGTATACATTTTAAATTAGGTATTCTACCTATGTATTCATTTCCATAAAAAATGCATGTCATGATTATGCAAATTATAGTGTATACACACACACACACACACACACACACACACACACACACACACACTTCAGTTCTTTTTTGACCCTGGAGAAGAAAAATGGGATAAAGAAGAGAAGGGAGAGAAATAGGCAAAGATAAGGAAGATAGATTTGGCACAGATACACATGGCCTGAAAGGAGATTGGCAGTCTCAGGTTCTGTTGTGTTTCTACTGAAACATATCAGTAATCTGGCTTATTTCTCTGGTTCTAGTTTTATATCCTCTAAGACACAGCCATACTGTTAGGATAATCTTTGCACAAATCTGGTTATATAATTTTCTTGCTTCATTACTTTTATTGACTCCTATATTCTCTTGAATGGATTCAAAATTCCTTTGCTTGAAAACCTACTTTTCTTTCTGAAAATTCTACTTTTTTTTTTAAACCATCATTCTACTCTCCAGCTACAGTAAAAACAGTAAATGGCTACTTGCCATTTCTTTCAAGCATGCTGTTACCTCTGTGTGTACCTTCTTTCCTTCTTTCTTTTTTCTGACAGTTATACATGGACATAAAGAGCGGGGCCCAGCTCTTAATCTGGAGACAGTTACTTTCATCTCTATTGATTATTTTGGTATTGATCTTGATTTTTAAATAATGCTTATTTTGTAGCATTTTGATTTTCAGCCTTATAACATTTTTAGCTTTATATAAGAAGTTGTATCTCTTTAGTTTTCCTATTGCTATCCCCGCCAAACATGTATGCCCTTCTTATTCCCTATCCAAAATTGTTGTAAAGAAATTTTTAGAACATACTATTGGATATTTGCATTATTATTATTTTTCACATATAATATAAACAACATTTTAGTGTGTTGTATGTCTTCTCCTTATTAAAATATAAGCTCCATGAGCCTATGATTTTTCATGTTTTTCACAAATGCATTCCAAACCCATACAACAATGCCTGGCACATAGTTGAGGGTCAATACATATTTTTTATTTATAAATGAATACATTCTCAATTTCCTTAAATTTTCCATTGTTGCTGATAAGTCAAAAGCCATTCTGGTTCTCAGTGGAATAAAAGGATGGATATTGGAAATGGCAAGATGGTCAATCCCTGGTTCAAGCAATGAAGGGGTACATTGTTTATATTTAAAACCAGTAATATAACCAGCTATAAGTCAGCTTTAAAAAAGATCACTACAGAAAGACAATTCTAAGCAATATTGGTGAAAAGAATTTTCTTTCTTCCAGTGTGGTCCACTTTCTCTGCTATTCCTCCCATTCTTGCTACACCCTGATCTTCCTAATTATTTTTATTCCCTGGTTTTTGTTTGTTTGTTTATAGCTTTGTGTGCTACTAGGGATCTCTAAAATGTCATGATGATGTTTTTAATGTGAATATACTTTCAACAATTGGGCGAGGTTTGGTTCTTAAGATTTTAAATTTTATGACCTTTAATTCTAGAGATTTTCTTGAATTACCTCCTTTGTGTTTCCTTTCCTCCATATTACTTGTTCTCTCTTTGTCTATTATTTTTCAAAGAGTGAACCTCTTGGTTTACTTCTAATTTTTTACCTTTCCTCTTCCATTTTCTTTCAATTTGCCTTTTGCTCTGATTTCTGTGCGAGTTTTTAAAGTTTACCTACGAATCCTGCTATTACCTTAAAGGATATTTTAAGTGATATTTTCAGGAAAGTTTCTTTGCCCTTAGCCTATCCCATTTCAAGTCTGTGATTGCAATCAAGTCTTTCATCTCTATGGTGATATTAATGATACAATTCAAATTTTAATTTTTAGTAATTGTTTTCCTCTAAGTGTTCTTTTTGAGTAGGTTGTTTAACAAGTTGCATTTTTATATTTATTTTGTTAATTTCTGTGTTTTCTCAGTAGTCTGCTAATCCCTGGTTTTAGGTGTTTTAGGTTTGTGGAGATAAACACTGATTAGCACTTTTGAGCATGTACCATTATCACTCAAGAAAAATATTGTTTTTCCATTTAGTGGGGGAATCTCAAATTCCTCTATCTTGAGGTCTTTGAACTGAGACAGTAATTTTCTCAAAGAATCTAAATCCCTATTATGATTAATTGTCAGTATTCTTGTGGGAAAGAGGAAGAACAAAGCTGAGAATCTCAGCACCCACTATGAACATGTTTTTTTAAAAATTTATTAAGTATACATTGCTATTCTCAACTTGGTCTGTTCACCTCCCCATCCCACAAAACCTCTGTTTATCTGCTTCTGAAAACTTGCAACATTTGGGGAATAGCAATTGGCCAGCAATACAGAGAAGTGAGGGAGATCGAAAAAAGTGTTTATCAAACAGACTTACAAGCACCATTATTTGAGCCTCTCTCTTTTGTCTTTTTATCCTTCCGGCAGCACAGAGAAATTAAACATTCCAAACAGGGTCTTCTTTGTTCTGTCTGATTTGAGGGAGGGAACTAGGCACTGGGCTTCCACCTCTCCCAGACCAAAACATCAGCACACTGGGGAGAGGATGGGGCAAGAGCAAGAAAACCCCCCACAAAATGCCTATCTCTTTGATGGTGGGTTTTCCTTGATTTGCCATTTGCTTTATAGTTGTAAACCTTTGGTTATTGTACAGGGCTTCTATAAGGTTAATTCATCCAGTTTCTGGTTATTTTTTATGTTTCTGAGGTAGAACAAGAGCTTGGGGATTCCTAATTTACTATTTTTCTCATGTTTTACAGAACCAGCTCTTGATTTCTTTATAATAGTTTGCAAATTTCTAACCAAAATATATTTTAATATATATATACATGTGTGTGTGTGTGTGTGTGTGTGTGTGTGTGCGCGCGCGCGTGTGTATGATTATTTTAATGGCTGAGTGTAGTAAGTCATTATCTATAGCTCTCGTGGTATTTCTCTATCTCATTTATCTCTTGATTTCTATAAAATTTTAGCGCCCCAAGAGTCTGTTGTTTTTAAAAATTGAATTCTAGATAGGGGTAGAAAAATTCTTCAATATAATTTGAATCCTCAAATTTTACCTTCATCCATTAAGGATTTATTTTGCTCCTTTGCTTATGAGAGGCAACTTAACTTGGGACAGATCAAGACAACGCAAAATGAGGCTTTGTAAAGTCTAATCTGTTTCTGATTCTCCTTGAACATAGAAGAAAGCCTCAGGGTCACACTCAAAGCCCAGATTATTTACCAGTGTTCTATTTTTCTTTGTAGTAGGCCTGGGAGTCTAATTTTTTAAGTATATGTTTTTATAGATTTCAGTTAGGAAGGGAGAAGAAGAGAGAGAGAGAAACATCAATGGTGAGAGAAAATCATAGATTGGCTGACTCCTGCCTGCCCCCTACTGGGGATGGAACCCGAAATCTGAGCATATTCCCTGATCAGGAACTGAATCCATGACCTCCTGATCTAGATGTTGATGCTCAACCACAGAGCCATGACAGCCAGGTGCTTTTTAAAATTTATTATATAATACGGATGTATTCATCTTTCAGTGTTTTTATAGCTACTCTCAGCCGTTAGGAAAACTGAAAAATGTAAGGTTTCATAACACTTTTAAACAAAATATAAGTAACATTATATGCTTATATTGTATATAATAATAAGTAGGTTATATTTTCAGGTGTATTTTGTACAATACAGAAATTGGGGGAAAGTCTCACAGATGAATTATATTATAATATGACTTTACTGAATTAATTTTTATTTTAGTGGTATATAATTTATCCTGAATTATATTTTATTAGAATTTGACCATTCCTTAAAATAAAACAAAAAACATATACACATAAATTCTATAAATAGCTGTATACATGAAGAGGTATCCAATTCCCAATGAACATAAATGCCTCATAAACCAAGTAGTTTGATATTTTTGGCAGGATAAAATGATTCATTTAAATGTTACTAATGCACTTGAGAAAAGCCACTTGGGTCTAAGTCAGTGACTGTCAATTCTGGTTTTACATCAGAAATCTATAAAGATTTGTGTCTCTCTTGTTTATATGTGTGTTTATGTGTACATATATATCTCTGTGTGTATAGTATGTTATATATTTCATCAGACTTAGGTTTGCTACTGAGGTATGCTTAGTTGTCTACAGTTTGCAGTTTTTGACTGATGTACAGCCAAAGATAGATGCCTCTATCAGAGAGTGGACACAGATGAGAAGCTATAGTTGGGTTCTATGTACCAAATTTTCTGAACACAGAGCTATTCCAATAGTAAAGTGAATCATATAATGTCTATATCACTTAACTCAGGTACCCAAGAGAAGTAATCTGATTTGAGAATTCCCAATAACAGAAATCTCTTCTTTAGGACATTTTAAGGTAAACTTGCAAAAATGCGTGTGCGCACGTGGGAACATGCCCCCCCCCCCACACACACACACAAATAAAAAAGTGAATCTAGAGCAATTAATAGGTGAAGGCAGAGGATGGGGGAACAACAAAGGGAAGGGAAAAGAAATGAAGAGAAGAGAGGAGAGAAGAGGGGAGGGGAGGTGGTAGAGGGGAGAAAGTGGAGAGGAGAGGAGGACAGAAAAGTGTGGTATTATGAATAATTAAGAAAAAATGAAATAGCCACATGTTTTTGGATGACATGATAACCATGTCTTCAGATCTGTATTTGAGTCAGGAGAATTTTGTTTATAACAAGGAAAGAAGTACTTGTTATTCTAGGTTTTTATAAGGACTCTGTGCCACTGCTTGACCAGGTTGGGACTTTAAAAATATATATATATCCTTGTGTATTTTTATGTGACCTAAAATAACCTGAGTACATCTCTATTTTTCGCAACTTGAATGGCATTAATTAGCAGAGTTATGAATGAATATGTCTTTAAATTTAGAAAAGAGTGTTATGTGGGAAGAGTAAGAGGCAACAGATGTGAAAATACCAAAAGGAAGTAATATTTAAATGAGATATTTTATATTTTAAAGAGAATCTGTCTTAATTTAGCTTAGAAAAAAATTTATATTGCTTTTAACAAATCACTGGATCACATTTTAATAAATAAAATAGGTCACTAGTACTTCAAAACTATATCCTTAATATGACTATTATTTTTCACTTACACTTTGCTCTCCTGGTACTGATCGCATGGACTATTGAAGTAGACTTTGACTCAGTCTTAGGCTTCCTTGCTTGCCTCCAAAGTCTATTTATTATACATATGAGGATGAGAGTGATGCTTTGAATTTACTTATCAGATTATGTCACTCCCAGATGTAATACCCTCCAATTGCTTAACATTCACTTTGTGTTTTTTTTTTACTGTGAGAAGTCTTTTTTTTTTTATTTAAATTCTTTATTGTTCAAAGTATTACATAAGTCTCCTTTTTCCCCCCCATTGACCTCTCCCAAGCTGCTCCCACCATCCAGCACATGCCCTCACCCCCTACTATCTGTGTCCATTGGTTATGCTCATATGCATGCATACAAGTCCTTTGGTTGATCTCTTACCCTGCCCACCTCGCTACCTTCCCTCTGAGGTTGGACATCTGTTCGATGCTTCTATGAATCTGACTCTATTTCTGTTCATCAGTTAATGTTGTTCATTATATTCAACAAATGAGTCAGATCATGTGATATTTATTTTTCTCCAACTTGTTTATTTCATTTAGCATAATGCTCTCCAGGTCAATTCATACTGTTGAAAATGGTAAGAGATCATTCTTTTTTATAGCGGCATAGTATTTCATTGTGTAGATGTACCACTGTTTTCCAATCCACTCATCTGTTAAGAGGCTGTTTCTAAATCTTAGCTATTGTAAATTGTGCTGCTGTGAACATAGGGGCTGCATATATCCTTTCTGATTTGGTGTTCTGGGATGTACTCCTAGAAGTGGGATTACTGGATTAAATGGGAGTTCCACTTTTAATTTTTGAGGAAACTTCATACTATTTTTCACAGTGGCTGCACCAGTCAACATTCACTTTGGAACAACCTACAGATCTACAGACTCCTGGCCACAGCCTGACATATGCTCCCTAATCCAGCACTTGTCCTTCTTTGTGACCTAAACTCGTGCAATGCTCCCTTTATCCCTTACATTCCAGCCTCATTCTTTCCATTCTTAACACACACCAACCTCATCACTGCCTTAAAGCCTCTGCTCCAGGTTTCCTGTCCTCCCATATTACTCCTTCTTTAGCATAGCAAGGCTCGTTTCTTCTCCTTCTGTCTTCCCAGAGAAGCCCCTGACCACCTCATCTAAGTTGTGATCTAAACACTAAATAAAAAAAAAAACAGGTAAGTAAGCTATTTATGATAATACATAATCTACTGTGAAAGATTTGTATTGCCTGTCAGAAAATTTCAGTCCCATCTTTTGAAATGTGTTTGTTTTAGAGAGAACTTTTTCATGATCACTTTGATAATATGCTCAATGGTTTCCTTATATTTTCATAAGATTGCTCATCCCTCTAAACACTCTATCTCATTGCACTTTTAGTGTATTCACCGCATTTATTACTATTTGAATTTATTACATGTATTTTTATGTATTTAATATACACTTTACTTTCCCAGACTATAAACGACAATAGGGTAAGGAAACTTACCTATCTTCTACATAGTATAGTCCCCTATCTAGAATTACAACTGCACAATCAAAGCTTAATAAATGTTTCTTAAATGAAAAGCATGTTAGATATTGGTTTGCTTATATTTGTACCTGAATTTCTTTTATAGCTTTATCCCCTCCCTTGTTTTTCTAATTACACACAGTTTCTGTTCATTATAGATGCAGCATTTGTCTTCTTGATGACACCAAGGTATTCTAGTATATTAAAAATGTGATTTATTGTGCACAAGCCTTTCCTTAGGTGTTTTCCCCATAGAACATTTTGTTAAAAATTGGATATGTTGCTTTCTAGGTTGATGTAAACTTGGGATATTTTTTCATTATTGTCATGGGTTCAAGTGATCACTTTGTAACATTGCAAACATTTAATTTCTTAATTACTATTCTTTTAAAAATAGAAAGTGATAAATCTTATAAAAGTTTATTTACATCTTCACATGATTAAAAAGTTTAACTGAAATAAAAAAAACAGGTAAGCAAGCTATTTATGATAATACATAACCACTGTGACAGATTTGTATTGGCTGTCAGAAAATTTCAGTCCCAACTTTTGAAATGTGTTTGTGTTAGAACTTTTTCATGATCACTTTGAAAATATGTTCAGTTATTTCCTTATATTTTCATAAGATCACTCATTCACTAAATGCTATGGCAGTGTTCCCCATCACCAAATACAGGTTCATTGGCAAGGCTCCAAGGAGACCCACACATACTGACTCTGCTGGTAGTCAGTCTGAATTCTTCAGATTTGTTAAATGTAAATCCAACTCTGCAACTCTAACAGAGTTGGTTTTTAATCTATAGACAATCTCGATGCTCTAGGCTTCCATTGCTTTCTGTACTGCACCACCACCCACTGTTTGAGTTGCTTTTGCTGTAATTACTTGCTTGGCATCAGTGTCTAAAAATTTCGTTCAAAAGCTTCAATTCTGTGAAGGCAAGTACCAGGCCAGATGTACTTAATATTTTCAGCACTAAACAGAGCCTTAGGGGACATAGTAAATATACACACAAAATATCTACTAAATGGTTAAATGGAGAAAGAATGGATAGAGAGGCAAACCACTTTTACGGTGTTTTTTTTTTTTTTACTTTAGCCAATATCTCAGAGACATCCTCCTGCTGAGATACCTATTTCACAGTTTAAAGAAAAATGTTATCTGTGGACGGAGTGTGAATCCAAAGGCAGGAATAGAGTAACTATTGAAAGTGGCGTCAAGCCCATCACTACCAAAGCTGAAAATGATCTTCTCATGACTGTGACATTACTGATATGAAAATGTGGAGAATGCCAAAGCATACAGAAAAATTCAGAAAACATAATTTATGAGTGATCCTGTTACCATATCATATGACTACTTGTATTATAAATGGATTTAGCTCAAAGAGCATATATTCATCCAGAGTTCACCTAGGAACAAGCAAGGGAGCCCAACACCTCCTGTATAGCACACTTCAGCAGATGGCATTGATGGGGGTGCTCTCCTCTTCCACTTCCCCTTCCTCCATGTGGAAGGCCGCTTACAGAGAGCATTTGGTAAGCTAGTCTCAGGTCTCCAATGAGTATTCATCATAGCAGACACTTTGAAGAGGATCACTGCATCTTTAGCTGCACATTGGAGGCCCCTGATGAGTTAACTGACTCAAAGAATTGGGAAAACAAACTTACCTTGCCAGTAAATGGGACCAGATTCATCAACAAAGCCAAACTGCTCCACATGCTGTCACACCTGCTACCATAAAAGAAGATGTGACTGCTATTGGGAGGAGATGCCCAACCAGGGACCATAGCAAAGAGCTTCAACAGCTGTTGGTAATGGAAATCTGTCATCTTCGATCTGTGCTCAGTGCTTTGAGAGCATCATACAAATGACATTCTCTTAGGCCGTCTCACAGAATTAGCAATGCTTGCCCTTGGGAATTTTACCAACATGTACTTATAAGGAGACATATTAAGAAACTTCAATAAAACTGTTATAAAGCTCCCAAGTCGCTAAATAGTTTGATTTATTCAGTAATTAATCGGGATTTTGTCTGTGCTATTGAGTCTATTCAATTGTAATTTAACTCTTCATGTTTTTTATGTCAAGTCTTCATCATTAGATCACATACAACTTCAAGGTTGACTTTTTGTCTGATTCACATATGTGTCACTCACAGCATCTGGTTTTTCAACTAGTATAGGCTCAATAGCTATATATTCATTAAATTTTTGGTAGAAATGGACTGTGTGCTGTGACATTATTTAAGGCATACGATCTCATTATTCCTATACTTGATACCAAGGCTTATGTAAAATTGACCCCTTTCTGTCCTTGGAATGCAATAGTATATTTGAAAAGAGGAACCACGTGAATCGATAAGCTCAAGATTTAGGCTGATATCTAAAATCAGGACACTTATTTTGGGGGATATTTTAATAACTGCCATGGCTGCAGCCCAGTAGACTGAGAACATAGTTATAATACATCACTGATGGAAAGATTTAATTATGCAGAATCTGTAATATGTTTCATTTTTTACTTCCCGCATAGCAGGTGAGTTTTAAGATAAAATACAAAGTCATTAAAGTCAGATGGTAGAAATAGGTCACAGTTATCCCCTTTGATAGATTTCTTTGCTGTACTTTCCTCACCTGCTTTATGGTAGGTCTGTCACTATACATCTAGTTTTTGAACCTAATGCTGTGAGCAAATGATCTTTTCTCTAGGGAAAAATAAATCATGTTTTTAGCTACAGTATGCCGGGAGACATTTGTATCTGAAGTATCCACTATAGCAGAGAGGTCACA
>PVJN01048238.1:0-15667 GCA_004026805.1 Lasiurus borealis
GAAGTTGTAAAAATATAAACCTAACCTAGGAAACAAAGTATACTTTGACAGGACATTCTTGGCAATTTGTTTTGTAAACTTAATTGCAAATTTATATATATGTATATGTATACACACAGACATATACACATATATCCCAGTCCTGTTTAGTATAATAATCATTACAAAATGAATACTCTATGTTCTTATTCAAAATCAAAATGTAAATTAGGAAGTCAAAAGATATACCAATAGGAAATAGAAGTATTAATAATAACAAATAAGAAAACTAAATTTGAACTTGGAATCATACACAGTCAGGGTAGGTCAAAGGATTTCTGATTATTTCATAATTCCCATTAATAAAAACTTCTCATTGCACTGGAAGGCAAAATATCAATAACACAGAGCATTACCTATTCTTTACTTTAAATGCATGTTATATTAAAAATGTTTAATTTTGTTTCTAAGTAATTTGTTAAAGGGGCAATATTTCAGTAGCTAAAAGAATTTTGCTGTAAAGTGAACAAGCTATTTTTAAATGTTCATTTATTCAAATCATAACTCTGTGCCATCATCTTAATGTTAATTTCTTACAATTAGATGTTTTCTGTATTAAAATGGGGATGTTGTGGATGGATAGTGCTGAGAGTAATAGTATGTCTAATTAAATGATGGTGACTGATACTCAAAAACATATATTAGAACAAAGGCCATGTGGGGATTTGTATTTGAAAAGGTGGATGTGGTAGAATTCACAACAACTTTCAGTAACTTGCAAATCATTATAGGCTATTATAAAACAATATTCATGTATATTCCCTCTTAAACCACACACAATAGCTAAAACTTTAAATAAAATCATTTTAACTTAATAGAAAACTGCATTAAAACAAGTTCCAAATTCGCAAAAGGCACTTATTTTGCTGTAGCGTCAAATATACAGAGCAATGGACCTGTAATCTGCATAAAGTTTTTAGATACTGCATTCAAACAATTTTAGTTATTCTAAACCCAGGATTAGCAGATAAAAGTGCAAAATGCAGGCCTTTTGGTAATCTGGTCCTTTGGTTAGAGAAGTACTATTTACTTTTAATTTCTAAATTGGCCCAAATATAAGGTAATGGTGATTTTTAGAGGCCTCCCAAATTTCCACAGAGATCAAGAACATAAAAATACACACCACACACAAATATCACTTTTAATCAAATCATTAGTCAAAAAACAACACTCCAACCATCATCAGAGTCCGCTTCACAGCAAATGAGTAACACCTGTGGAAACCAGTGTGGGCAGGACCTTGGCTCTTTTCTGCTGTCTCTTTAAAAGCTACAACTCACCAGCCAGTGAGAGGAGAAGGTGGGAAGGGTACAAAGCAAGGATGAAAGCAGAATCGAGAGGTGTTCATAATGCTGCTAGGTACCGGAAGGGGTAAGGGGAGCGGCTGCGATTAATGGAACAGGCCATGGAGTTAGATGGGAGAGGAGCAGAAATTGCTCACCCCCTCAGCATTGAAGGCCTAGAAACATTTCTAATATATTAAATAAAAGAGTTTATTTAATTACGATGATTATTCCCCACAAAACAATGTTCCTATATTTGGGCCAATAAAATATGTAAAGCAAATCAAATACAGCAAACATTACCAAAATGTAACACTTAGCACACACCAAAGTCATCTGATTAAAATATATGCAATGTTCCCTTGTCGGGAATGTCCTTTGCACATAATAATATGAAGGGTTAGTGAATTCTCACAATAGGATTTCAAAAATGTCAGAGTTTAAATCGCTGTTTTTAAAGCTTAAACAAACAAACAAAAATGCTACCAGCTCTGCATTCCGTAATAGGATTCATGTTTTTGGCTTTCAGAAAAACAAGAACAGCTAGTGTTCTGCTATCAAAATAATACTGTGGAAAAGGGAAGGATACACTGTGTGTCCCCGTCACAGTCGAGCCTGGAGACAAGGCTCACCAGCTCTCCGTGCCTCTTCGTTCTCCTGTCACTGCTACATAATGCAGCTTCATTGGCATAACCCAACAGAGCCAGAGGCTTCAACAGTACACATATATGTACAGTCGATTAACCATATGTGTATATTCAAAGAAACCATATGAAAATTTTTCATAAATTATGCCTTACATTTTTACTTGCATATTTTCCCCTTTTCTTTTTTCTAAATGTTTTTATTGATTTCAGAGAAGAAAGGAGAGAGATAGAAACATCAATGATGAGAGAGAATTGTCAATTGGCTGCCTCCCTCCTGCACATCCCACACGGGGGACTGAGCCCACAACCTGGGCATGTGCCCTGATAGGGAATCGAACCAGTGATCTCCTGGCTCATAGGTCAATGCTCAATCACTGAGCCAACCAGCCAGGCTACTTTCTCCTTTTCTTGATTCTTCCTGCCTCAAGCTTCCAACCTCTGAAATGAAAAGGGGGAAATGTACCTTCCTCATAGCAAACGTACCTTTCTTCACACCCTCTTCTGAAATGGCAACTAACTCAGCTTTTCTTTGGAAGTGGGGGAAACAGAATCACTATTGACCCTCTAATTCACTTTCCTATGTTCCCTCCTATCTTCTCTATTCTGCTTTATCTATCATCCAATGCACTGATCTTCCCTTCAGTACATCTGTCTCTTGGCTATATTTCATCGGAGGTAGAGAACTAATGATTCCGATGTACCCTCAGCTTATGGAACATTCCAGAGAGCAACGGCATCCTGAACCAAGGGTGCTAGAACTTCAAAACCAAAAAAGGAATCTTGGCTAATTCCTCCCAGTTTGCCCAGGAATTTCTCAGTTTTAGCACTGAAAGTCCACGTCCCTACAAACCCTTCAGTTTTGAGCAAACGGTCACCTTGGTGTTGACCTATTTTTACATCACATCTGTTGCTTCCCAACTCTTGCCTTTTATCTCCCACATACATATTTAAAGTTCTGTTTAAAACAAAATCTGTCTTTTCTTTCTCTGAAGTAAGTCAGAATTACTAGACTCCGTGGAAAATTTACTTTCCTGATGATAATTAAGTCAGAATGAGTCACTTTTCTTCAGCCACTAAAACCCAGTAGGAATTCTCCAGGATTAAAGAAAGGTATTTAGAGATAAGCTCTTGATTCATGCAAGACACTGCTTCCCAGGGGAAACTATGCAAGCAAGCCCAACAAAGCCATTAAAACTGAACACTATTCTTACACATTATCCTACACATATTTTCTTCTAAATTTAGTCTCTTCGGTGAAAACTAGGCTCAGCTGGGACATTTGGAGGGTGTTAAGTCCAGAGATGGAATTCAAAAAATTTTATTAAAAAGCAGTGCCACAAGGGAACAAATGCGGGTTACCTCTGACAGCTCCCCAAGTAATTGCTATTAGGAAAGTAGAGCAAATCACATCACAGGAGAAAGTTAACATGGGAGATAAAACTAAAATAATATCAGTTATACTTCACATCAAATATCAGAAAATGTTAGCAAATTAGTTTGTGAAAGTAAAATTACCTGCCCACAAATCAACCAGTGAAGGAGCTTGTAAAAATATAATTAACTTCCACCCCTCTGATCCAGCCATGGAAAACTAGTTATACAGACTCACACGACAGTGCAAAGAGTACAGAGTATTTCAGTAACTATTTGTGTATTAAGAGTATTATGTTTCTAAAATATTAAGATATAGATTAATCTTATTCTTGCACTTATAAAGAATACACACAGAGTACAGTAAATATAAGGTTAATTTTTCTGTAAAGATGATTTTACAAAAGGAAATATATATCTATGTTTTAGCGTTGAACTTATGAGCAGTCTAAACAGGAAGTTTTATAATTCTGTAAATGTGCATGTTGGGCAGAAATTTGTATACACAGGGGTAGGCAAAGGTAAGTTTACAGTTATACTACAAATAAATAGTACAATAATTAATAAATGATAATATAAGAATAAACTGTATTTCATGTACTCACCAACTGTAAGTCTACTTTTGCCAACCTCTGTATAGACAGAATTTATTTGTGAAAATGTCAACATATGAGGCAAAATACAAAGCAACCATCCTTGACTAAAAGCCATGCCTCTAATTAACTGATGACTAGAGTGCCCTGAGCTTATTAGTAATTTAACATGTTTTTAAGTAACTGAATATTATCAGCTGGTCTGCTGGAATGACTATGAAGACATTTTACTAAAATGGTCACTCTGCCCAGCTGTATCTGAATGTCTGGACTAAGAGTGAAACAGAGCACTCAAAACATTCATAACATGAAATTAGAAGAGCTAGTGGCTCAGCAGTTACCAGTAGAAAACATCTCCACTTTTCCTTGAGGGCTATTTTTACATGGATATAGAAAATAAACTTTTCTATCTAGACTGGATTGTGGAGATCATGAAACTTGACCTCTTCCATTTCACAGCTGAGCAAATTGGAGCACAGATTGTGAAATGCCTTCTTTAAGGTCACAAGTAGTTAGGGGCAGAACCAGGACTAGAATCTCATCTACCAAAACCTAGACTGGGGCTTTCCCATAGGATCATAATATAATAATATCTCTTACTAAGAAACAGGGAAGACAAGACAATTTCTACTGAATTGACAGGACAGTAATGACAAGACATTCATAATTCTGTGTACTTGATAAAGTCAGAATATCTGTAATAATAATCAGATAGAGCACATAGACTTAATAATTAATAGTAAATGCAAGACCTCTTTAATGACACCTTTAAGTATATCAGAAATAGTAGAGAGTAGATTGGTTTCTGCTCTTGGCATACTGCTTGAGAAAAGGGTAACTCGAGCAAACGAACAGTCACAGAGTTAAGAGATCTGGGAATCAAGTCCAAAAAAATATGGGAAACATTATGTAGCAAGCAGATTCCAGGTGGGGACAGAGCACCCTTCGTGTCCACCTGTTGCACAGCTAAAATATTGCAAAGCCCTGCAATGTGCCTACAACACAATTTCTATCAAAGGATATGTCATTTGTCTTCATTCATCATCCCTCATCGTAAGCACTTATTTCCTTTTTCCTGTGGTTTCACTTAATCTATTTGTATGGTCCATATCTTTAATAAGTTCTGTATTACCTTCCTCCTTTTTGTTTTTAAAACTTTGCTCAAGCCACGGGGGAAACACATTAGGTGGGAACGGCTGTCTTTACAGAGCTGTTAAAAATCACTCCAAAGGTGAGGATATTAAATAGGCTGATTCTCAGGGACACCAGGTGGCAATTCAACACCTCTTCATGACTGGTGCCAGGTACCAGCATCCCTGCCATCAGCAGACAGTCTTTAACCCAGCGTGTGAACAACAGGCAAGGGCTGCTCTTGCGCCCTTCCCTCAGGAGCTGTCTTTATTTATATGCACTCCTTCACATGAAGGCAACATGGGTTAAGAAAATAAGTGGCAGGACTGTGTATACTTCCCACCTTGGGTGACTTGTAGATTCTCTATGGAAATAGTTTACATCTTATTCCCACCATTTACAAGATGTCTACATTCTAAGTGAATTATACAATTTGGATTACTTTTGTAAATTATAAAATAATTAAAGAATTGCAATTTAAAAAATGAGGCATAATGCAAACGTCCAATTCCAAGGTCGGGGACTGATCAAATCAACTTTTATCACAGTATAATTCACGGTGAAGCTATTCTAAGAAAATACCCCTGTGAGCCCTCAAACAGCGAAAAACTCTATGTCTATACAAAGTGAGATGTCAATCTTTTCTAAGCACTGTTCCCACACTAGCTGAGTACATCAGAGCCTGGGCTATCAGAGCAATCTACAGTCCTGGGTCCCAGTCCTGGCTTCCCACAGCTACGTGGCTGTAGGCGAGTTACTTCTCTGCGCCTCAGTTTCCTCAGATATTAATTATACCTGTATTGTAAGGTTGTGATGGGGATTAGAAATTAGATATGTGAAGTGTTTAAACCATGCAGGCACACAGCATGTGCACCGTCACTGGCATCGTTCCTTGGAGTATAATGCCACTGCTCTCTTATGAAGGATGCATAAGCAATGAATCATAAAATATCTTAGTGCAGTACAGTGAGGAATACAAACTGTTTTTTGTAAGAAGAAGTTTCTTTAAACTTCAACATTTTGATATCATTGGAAGGAAGAGAGGGGAGAAAGAGTGAGGGTCACTGCTCCTCACACACAAGCACAAAGGGTATGGATAGCAGGGCTCGAGGGAGGACCTGCTCAATGCCAGGCTCTGTCTTCCTCTTTATCAAGTGCAGGACGCCGGCATTCAGTAAAGGTTTATGGCGTGAATGAATGAGAAGATGAATAGGACATAGGATTGCTTTTGATATGTTTGTAATCCAGGGGAGTTCTATCGGGTAAGGGCTTTAGGGTCACTGGAATCTACATCAATCTCTATTTTCAATCTGAAGTGAGCTGCAAGGTTTCTTGTTGGTTTAGATAAAAGGTATCTGGAAGCACTGTTGTAGAGATATAGAATGATGGACATATATTTCCAAGGATTCTTTTTTCTTTTCTATCTTACTCTAAGCAGTGTGTGTGTGTGTGTGTGTGTGTGTGTGTTATCCAGGCTTTTAGAATAAAAACCCTTTTAGAGTAATATTTGTGTCAGATAGCAGAGAGCAGATTGTCAAGCTTGCTTATTAAAATTTTACAAGATTCTGGTGGTTTTGTTGGGCTCAGCCCCAAATTTTTAGGAGGTGCTAAAAAAAAATAGATTGTTTTTAATACCGGAGTGCGTGCACACACACACACCCCACATAAACACATACACAGAGCTTTTGTCCACAAGTCCACATACTTCATCACATTCAGAGTTGCATCCAGAAATTTTCAGAAGACAGTCAGATAGTGTTAAAAAGTTTAAAAGGGAGAAGCCCAAACAGGCAATCCCCACAGTTTCTATTTACATAAAGTAGCAAAACAAACTCCTGAAACCTGTGAGCACTTAAAAAACGTCTTGGCTGTGCCAAAGTTGACAAAAATATAAGATGAGGCTCTGTTCAAAACAGGAGGGACAGATTTTCTGTTCTCACAAAGTACTCTCTCTGCCTAAAATATGTATTTATAGCTTTGGTTCAATTTTAGACAGAAGCAACCTTGAAACAGAAAAGCCAACTATGGCTCAAGTCAGGAATCAAAACTAAAGAAAAAGAGAGTCCTAAACAGTGAACAGTTAAAGGTAAGAGAAGTTAAACTCCTTAGGAAATCTCGGGGCATGGGGAATACTTAGAATTTACATTATTTGCAAGTTTTTGGCATTTTATTAAAGTTTGCCCATGTCTAGCAACCATGCACACAAATAGAAATAAACTGGGATAATTGTTTTTAACATGTAAAATATAAATTCTCAGAATCTGCTCACATACAGCTATGAGGGACATCCTTGTGAATAGTGACTTTAACAGTCCATCATGGGTTAAACATTAAAAACAGTCCCTAGCACTCAAAGGGGGTAGATTCTATCCCTGTTTTTTTGGCATACATTTCAAGCATACACTCTTTAATGTTACTTAAGGAATTCAGTCAAAACCTCTATAGGAAAGAACATGAATAATTCACATTTATAAACCAGACAGAAGCCTCTATTATGTCAAGTAACCACACATCGAAATCAGAAAAGAAAGAACTTAGAAAAGAAAAAGATAATAAAACCAAGTCAGAAAATTCACTTCAAAAATCCACAGGAAATGGAAGAGACCATACCTTGAATAACTCAAACTCCTTCTTTGGCATCAACAGCTAATGACAAATAATGAACATAAAATAAGTACGTAATATAGATGTACATTAGGCCAGCCAAAACATAAGCATAGCAAAGAGAACTTTCATTGCCATTCCTTTAAGTTATCAAGATATATATACATTGTACACTGATTCTTGGGTTCCAATAAGGCAGGAGTGGATCTGGACAAGTGCAGGAACTCTTAAGGCTCAATTACTATGAGCCAGAAGTGTTTGAGTGAATAGACACAGTAGCACATGAGCACAATCTCAGTGTGGATTTTATGTATTTTACTAAGTCTAGACATGAAAATTAACTATTTCACAGAATATTCTATGTAGCTTCTACTCAAATTTATGACATTTTTACATGGTCAGATATGATTTTTTTGTCCACAATTCTGAAAATTAAAACAGTTTTTCCTGGGACATGGGAGAGAAGCCACCCCAGGCTCGGAGGCTACACACAGGACAGTCCATCCATTCTGGCTCTGTTGGCAGACCTGACTCTAGAGATTCTGTCAGACCAAACATCCCAATATTTGAGTAACAAGTGAATCCAGGTGTGAAGATGAATGCTTTAACCAGCATCACTTCAATTCTGGAAATGTGGCATAGGACGTGAGGAATGTTCAGTGATCAAGAAGAGAAAGCCTGACCCATGCAACCTATAGCATAAGTACTCTGTAATCTTAAAATCAAGAGCGGAAAACTGAAGAAATATTCAGGTGGAGATAAGTGCAAGCTAAAGGTTGGCCAGTAGCAGAACATAGAAGAGAATGAGGGCAAAGGCTGGTGCAGATGAACTGCTAGATCCTCAGACAGTGGTCTTAGCACCATCGCTAACAGGAGGAGGCCACTGAATAGAAGGTAAGAGTGAGCAGGCAGAAATACCGCTTCTTCAAATGTCAAAAACAGTGAAGAATAAAAGCAACAGCATTCCAGTCATTTACTGAGCAATATCCTAAATATTTGAACCATAAAACATGTATAATTCTTCCTTATGTCTCTCACCATTGCCCCTAAAATACCCTAGAAAAAAATTATACAACCAATTAAATCTCAAAATGATTAACACAAAAAATATTTAAATCCTTTTTACGAATAATAAAATTTAAAATTTGTTAAAGTTTTGCTTAAAAATCGTAATTACCTGTATGGTGTGTGTGTATGGCGGATCAACACGCCCTAATCCAGATTCTGTAGGTCTCACAATATCCAAAATGTTATTTGGCACAAATCCAGAATCTCCGCTTGCATTTCGAACTTTCCACCACTGCTTTCTATCATCCAGGATCTGTCATTATGCAGGAAAATAAAGAAATCATTTCTGTACCAAAACAAATCCATGAAGGAAATTCAATTTTTATTTCTAGATCAAGAAACCCCTTTAATTTCTGGTAAAGTGACTTAAACATGTTGTTCTAACATGAATGATTCCTAGGAATTACACTAAGTATTACAATTATTAGTATAGATTAGGTGTTGGACCACTGTCACGAATCTATCCAAGGTCTATATTACCTCTCGAAAATGTGTATTTGCAATATATCTGAAGTACTTATAGGTAACTCAGATAACTTGGTTAGAAAGGTCTGCATGTTGTCTCCATCCTTGGAATAAAAAGGAAAACTATGCACACCTTGTTTGTGTGTGTTTTAAAAACTGCCGTGTTTATCCCACATTGTTTTAAAAGATGAACACTCAGTTATAAACTAAGAAAAGAGACTTGGGAGTCATGGTAGATTATTCCCACAACCCTTACTTCACTCAGTGCTGGTTATATTTGTGCCAGGGTACTCTGACAGGAAGAGAGGCAATGTTTTCTCGTATTAAAATTCAGGGAACATATACATGTGACTTGACAAGTAGCCTTGATTCTAAAATGCATAAGGACCAGGAGGAAGAAGAGGGCAAAGTAAGCCCAGAAACCCACCCCACTCAGGCCCCCAAAAGAAACAAAGTGACCAATAACAGATAAAGTACTTCCCTCCTAAAAAGACACAGGCACCTAATCTGCTCTACCCTTAGTAAAATAAAATGATACTGAAGAATAATTGCTTGACCTCACCTTTCCTTTGAGAAAGGTTTAGGTATATACCCAAAAAGTAATAGAATAAATCTACTTTACTAAGAGTATGTAAAGGTAAAATGCTACTACCTCTAAAATATCATCCTTTTGAACTGAGAGCTCACTGTTGTTCCTTGCCACAAAGTCATACTTGGATTTGGCATATTTCTTGGGTTGTGTTACTTGTGGATCATAATTTCTATAAAAAGAAAGAAAAAAAGATTATTCTGCTAGCTCTTCCTAAAGGCTGAAAATGGCATGTAAAACACTAAGTCAATTCGTACCAGGAAACATTCTGACAAATTATTTTGACAGTAGTTTAGTTATATATTTGATAGAATATGAAAATTAAAAGAAACTTTGGACTTTCATTATTAAAATGAACAAACTATGGCTAGGGTAAAAATATGTAATGTGAAATCATAAGGCTAGTTGGCACTAAGCTAAATCTAGACTGCAGGTCTGAATTAATTAACCACTAAATATACATTGTGAATATTGCTTTGTTAATTATCTTCTTCTACCATGAAAGAATTAGGATAAAGATCAATGTTAAATTTTTAGATTAAAAAAAAATCAATAAAAACATTTAGGTTGGAAAAAAAGAGATCAATATTAGCCTTTTACATAAAATTAAAGGGGACTGAAGATAGTTTCCATAGTGGTAACTTCAATTATATGTTGATTTCACTATTCAAGTAATATGTTCAATTTATTAATCAAATATATATTTAAGAATTATGACTCTCCAATTTTAGGACAGCTTTATCCAGCTATCTAAATGGCAAAGGAAGGTATGGATTAAATACAAACCAATAACACTTCCAAATTAATCAAATAATTTACTATAAACTTATTTTAATAGGAAGAACCTAAGAGTTCTATATTTAAAAAAATAAAACTTTCTTAATAAACCAAACACTTCTTTTAGTCATTAACTTACCATTAATAGATTTAACAACATAAAATACTTTTGTATAAAATACAATAAAAACTGATATATATCAATGAACTAGTAGTATTTTCTTCATTTTAATAACAAAATAACTTTAACTGCTATCAATTAATTTTACTCCCTAATCTTCTCCTCCATTTACATCCCCACATTTCCTCACACATCTCTATAAGATGAAAAGCATAAAGATCTAAAATGGCTCATCACCCTTCTCTTAACATGGCCATTCATTTTGCTGCCTATCAAGGTCCCCTGGAATGATGAGTCACAGCAGGACTTGCAAGATAGCTATGGACACAATGTTTCCTGTCCCCGTAGGTAAATGGTTCTTTTTAGATTGTGACTTCAGAACAAGAGGTTCAAGGACAAAGAAAAAATATGAGCTGTAAGATATGTTAACTATTGGCTATTCTTGGTTATGTATATTTAAAAAATGAGGAAAAGTGAAACTATAGCCAAATAATTATTATACATTAATAATAAGATTCTAAACTGTGTTACGTGGATTTCCCAACCTTATCTCTAGTTATGTGATCCTATTCTATTAAGATTTCATTGGGAGTGAGGGGAGAGGATAAGATAAAGGATTCAATCACTCCCAAACTTACAAAAACAGTTCCTATCTTTCCTCCCTCAAGTTCTTCTCTCCTACAATCTGGAAAAAAAGCACAACTGATAATGCAGAGTTGAGTACTGTAACACAGGCAAAATAACTCTCTGCCAGTGTGCACTCAATAATCAGCAGGTTAAGGAGAAAATGGATGCATTGCTCCTTTAAGTTTTTGCTATTTCGGGTGTCTCAGAAGCGATTGCATGCATGTATTTACAAAGTACTTCAGTTTCTTGCTTTCTATAGATTAAATCTGGTTATACACTGACCATAGTTATCAATTTGAAAAATCAGACCTTGAATTTTTCAGATGTACCAAAGTTTCCTAAAAGACCTAGAATGTATAAAAATGATAAGGTCTCTGTTTCTGATTTGAAATGATAGATTTACATTTAATATAGGGCAGACATGGAGAAAGCAATGACCCAAGACTTCTCTAAAACACTACTTGCTTTTGAATGGCAGTAAACTATAATCCTTCAAAAGTGAGGGCTGTTAAGTTCAACAGGTGATTTCTCTAATGACATAGTAATTTCACTGAACAATGAATATACTTCAAATGGTATTTACTGCATTCTTGGCACATAACAGAGTTTAAGATGAATAATAATTATCATAAAAACAAATTCCAACCCTCTGTGTATTTCATATTAAATGAGAATTTTCAGTTTTTTACAATGATGATGACAAATTTTCTTAGCAACACAGATAATGAATGACCCAGGTGTCTATCAACTATCCAGCCCTTATTATAACAGCCCAGCTGGGAGGTGGGCTCCATAAAGACAAATGAGTTTTATGGTCTACCCACAACCCAAGGTATTTTTAAAAAATTCTTTCTGTGGCTAAGTTTTGGTAACTCTAAAATTTATACACTTGAATACCCCTTCATGAAATTTTCATCACTAAATTCCATTTCAATTTATGAAATTCACAACAGTATTCTCCAAATGAGGTAAAAATATGTAGCAACTTTTAAGAGAATCTCCCTTACATCATTTGTTATATGTAAAATTCCATGAGAAAACTGATGCTGTTTTCTAGTTACCTAGCTGTGAAAAACCACCCCATTTACTGGAGTTATGAAACAAAAGGAAAAAGTAAGAACCACTAATCTGAAAAAAAACTCTTGATTATTGACAACTAAGACAGAAACAAAGGAAGAAGAAAATATGAGGATGAGTAATGAGTTAGTCAAGAAGAATTTCAATGAAATAATTTTGAAACTTCAAAAGTGATTTTCATGTATATCTACTAAAATTGCACCTAAAATTAAAAAGTATTTCATGTTGACATTTTCAAAATGCATTATTCATTGCTGACTCTTCTTTGCACTCAATTAGAATAATGTCTGTATAATTTTCACACCTTTTAGTTAAATATTAACTATCTCATCATTCCCAACAGAATCTCACCTTCTTTATATTCTACTAAGAAAAGATCATACTGGAAAGATAACTAGATGATAGATAGATAGACAGATAGAACACTCATGGGGAGTGAGGCTTTGAGGTAGGAGAGTACAGAACAAGCTCTCTCCCCACTTCATTGGAGTGATCATTCCCCCATATCCTTGCTACCAACATTCCACCTTTTCTTTGTCTTATATGGGTTGGCCTCTATGTCAACCTCACTTGTAGTGGCTGGAAAACAAGACTGAAAAAGTGAACCTATTTGAATTCCTTTACTGCTTACCCATCTCAATTTCCCATCTCTGCCTATATTAAATTTTTTGAGAGAGAAAATGTGGGGAAATTAATAAAATGTAAAACTAGAAAGTGAAAATACAGTAAGACAAAATGGTAAAATGGCAAATAAAAGGCATTGACTCCATTAAAATATTTAGTTTATCTTTAGTTTAAATATTTCTGTATAAAAAAGATTTGTTTGTTTCTGGACAGAAAAGATGAAAATTATCTTTTTTTAAAAGATACAGAGCTGGAAAAAACCTTAGAAATCATCTGGTGCCAACAGTTGAGAATTTTAAAGTCTTTCTTCTTAATGTACATATTTTGTCAGAAACATCATCATCAGAAGAGAAAGTCATCCCGAGGCAGTTGTGCTATGTTAGAATTGTGGACTGGAGATTTTGTTCATAAAAGCCAGTTCTATCATGGAACAGCTGAAACTTTACAAATGACTGACAGATGGACAGTTTAAAGCAGTAGTGAACAATGCAGACATTGGCATCTCTATTTGCACTAAATCAGAGATAGTGATGCTTATGGAATATTACCTATCTACATGGCGATTAGGCATTGGCTTAAAAGCAGCAGCAGCATCCCCCTGGTCCAGATGGGGCCCTCTTGTGTAAATGTTATTGAATGCATACCCCTCAGGTGGAGGTGGGAGGTACTCTGATACACTGGACTGCTGAAAAACAGGGAAGGAGAGATTAAAGAATCACCAATATTAATTAACTGAATGAGCACTGACGTCAATCAATAAGAACAATCCACTCTACTATATAGTGTTCAGTTTCATTTTCAAGTGATTGCCCATTAAGTTAATAACCATTAAGTGAATAAATTATAAAATGGGATAAATACATTTTGCCCAAGACCTACTTATAATAAGAAAAGTAATTAGAGCAAAGGCTAAATCTTAATTCTGGAAATGTCTAGGTATAAAACCAATACAAGCGTAACTCGGAGATGCTGCGGGTTCGGTTCCAGTCCTCTGCAATAAAGTTAGTACCCAAAAGGCAACTAGTAATATTTTTGCTGCTGAATGGTCTGGCTTTCAATTGTTAAAAATAAAATAAAAATAAAAAAATACATCTGTGAGGAGCAATAAAGCGAGGCACAATAAAATGAGGTATGCCTATACTGTACATTCTTTCCTCACTAATTTCAGTAGTGACTTTAGGATTAGGCAGACTTTAACAGCTTATATAAAATAAAACTAGTTTAAAAATAACAACAAAGCCAAAATCGGTTTGGCTCAGTTGACAGAGTGTTGGCCTGAGGACTAAAGGGTCCCGGGTTCGATTCTGGTCAAGGGCATGTATCTTGGTTGTGGGCATATTCCCAGTAGGGGGCATGCAGGAGGCAGCTGATCGAAGTTTCTAACTCTCTTTCCCTCTCCCTTCCACTCTGTAAAAAAAAATCAATAAAATATATTTTTAAAAAATAAAAATAACAACAAAACCCTTAACCCTTGCTTTCTCTGCTTAAGAAGCAGTCCTTTACCACTCTACCAAAGTAAATATTGCCACATGAAAATCATCTGAACTCTGTGCATTGACATTATACCACCCTCTGATTTTTCTTAATATTTAAAATGTACACAGAAACTATTTTATATTATCTTTTAAATGGCAGCACTATTATAAGATTTACTGCTAAGGAGAACATAAAAAGGTAGAAATACATCAATCTTAACAGTCAATAGTCCAGAAGGAGACAATGCCAGAGTCACTTCTGTTTGCAGTTAATACAATTCGCACATGGGCTTAATGTGCTAACCAATTTACTGAGCAACATGCTTCTAAAATTATGGAGGAAAACAAACAAACAAAAAACAACACATTCACCTAAAGATTTTGTACTGCTCCATTTTCTAAAGTGAGGTATGGGGGATACATGACAGACTCTGAGGCACTAGAATTCCTTGGCTATTTCAATTGTTTATGTACTCCCTAGGTAAAATATTTAAAATTAGGAATGGTTTAGAAAATTATTGGGCAGATGTTTAACACAGTTACTTCTAATGACGAAGTTGGCAGGAATAGGGCTGAGTTTGTCACAGGCTGAGCATATAAATATCCACATCATAATGTTCCTAGGAACTATATCAGGATGCTGCACTTAACACACAAATAAAAATACACAATTTCCACCATTTAATTACCTTAGCAAACCAGCAACAAAGTGAAAAGGCAATCTATGAAGTAGGAGAAAATATTTGCAAATCCTTTATCTGATGGGGGTTAATATCCAAAATACATAAAGAATTCATACAACTCAGTAGCCAAAAAAACAAAATCCAATTAAAAAATGGGCAGAGGAACTGAACAGACATTTTCTCAAATAAGTCATACAAATAGTCAACAGGTACATGAAAAGCACTTAGCATCACTAATCATCAAGGAAATCTAAATCAAAACCACATAAGATACCACCTTATACCTGTTCAGATGGCTATTATAAAAAAGACATATGATAACAAAATGTTGACAAAGGTATAGAGACAAGGAAACTCTTGTGCTGTTGTTGGGAATGTAAATTGATATAGTCATTATGGAAAATAGTATGGAGGTTTCTCAAAAATCAAAAATAAAACTACTATATGACTCAGCTGTCCCACTACTGGGTATATTACTGAAGAAAATAAAATT
>PVJN01048239.1:0-15745 GCA_004026805.1 Lasiurus borealis
TATTTTATTTTATTATTTTATTTTATTCATTTTATTATTATTTATTATGTATTTTATTTTATTATTTTATTATTTTTATTTTATTTTATTTTATTTATTTTATTTGTTTTATTTTATTTTGAGGAAGTTTACTTAGAGAGTCACAGAGTTAGAAGAATGAGCCAGCTGGGCTGGGTGGGCTCAGGAAACAAGTCACAGAGGCAGCAGAAGGGCCCCTGGAGCTTCGGAGGGAGGGAGGCAGAGGTCAGGGCCTGGGGAAGGACAGGGGGATGGGGAACGGTCTCTGAGTGGACAATGAGGCTCTTTTACTGGTGGGAAAACTCAGGCCGGGGGGCCACCTGCCCTGGGTCAGCCAGCCAGCGGGTGGCTGAGCTGGGACTTGAGCTTCCTCTGTGACTCAGGCATCCCTCCCCTCACACTGCCTCTCCCTCCCAGGATCCTGATCTTGTAGGGCAAGGGTGGGGAACCATTTTTCTGCCAACCATCATGCACGGGCCATACACTATGATCCCTTTAGGAATTAGCCTTGCCAAAACCGGTGTCGCTCAGTGGATAGAGCGTTGGCCTGTGGACTAAAGGGTCCCAGATTTGATTCTGGTCGGGGCATGTACTTTAGTTGCAGACACATCCCCAGTAGGGGGTGTGCAGGAGGCAACTGATCGATGTCTCTCTCTTTCATCGATGTTTCAAACTCTATCTTTCTCCCTTCCTCTCGGTAAAAATAAATAAAATATATTTTTTAAAAAAAGAAAAAGAATTAGCCTGCTGTGCCCGCCCAGCATGGCTCAGTGGCCGAGCGTTGATTATTAAACCAGGAGGTCACAGTTGGATTCCTGGTCAGGGCACAGGCCCAGGGTTGCAGGCTCCATCCCCGGTGTGGGGCAGGCGTGCAGGAGGCAGCCGATCCATGCTTCTCTCTCATCCTGGATGTTTCTCTCTCCCTCTCCCACTCCCTTCCTCTCTGCAATACATTAAAAAAAAAAATTTAAGAATACAAGCCTGCTGTATTTGGCCAAGCATTTAAGGAACTCTCTCCTAATGCCTTGGGCCAGAACAAAGGGTTTATATGGCCCTCGGGCCGGGTGTCCCCCACCCCTGTGGGCTGCCCCGGACTGAACGGGCCAGTCCCGGCTCACCCCTACATTTCATCTGGATGAAGTCCAGCTGGTGGATGGCCTGCAGCAGCGGCTCGCTGTCCAGGGTCAGGTCGAACTCCGCAGACACCTTGGGCTCCAGGGCGCCTTTGACCCACTGCTCCTGAGACACCTGCACGCGCTTGATCAGGGCGTCCGAGATCTTAAAGGGAGCGAGAAGCGCGGAGGTCAGGGTTTGGATTTGCGGAGGAAAGGTCACGCAGCCGGTGATGTGGGAGGAGGTGGGGGGCCTTGTCCCCATTGTCAGGGGCAGGGAGGGGCTGCCCTCTCCCCGTGGACGAGAGGACACGAACCCTACCAGTGTGACAGGCAGGGCACCCAAATGCATTGTGAGGTTTAAAAATCATATCTTAGGCCAAAACCGGTGTGGCTCAGTGGATAGAGCGTCGGCCTTCAGACTGAAGGGTCCCAGGTTCGATTCCGGTCAAGGGCATGTGTCTTGGTGGCGGGCACATCCCCAGTAGGAGATGTGCAGGAGGCAGCTGATCGATGTCTCTTTCTCATCCATATTTCTAACTCTCTCTCCCTTCCTCTCTGTAAAAAAAAATCAATAAAAAATATATTTTAAAATCATATCTTAGGCTCAGCTAGTGGGGTTCAGTGGCTGAGTAAGACCTAGGAACCAGGAGATCAGGGTTCGATTCCCGGTCAGGACACAGGCCCCAGGTTGTGGGCTCCATCCCCTGCGGGGGAAGGGGGGGCGTGCGGGAGGCGGCCGATCAGTGATTCCTTCTCATCATTGATGTTTCTCTCTCCCTCTTCCTCTCCCTTCCTCTTTAACATCAATGAAAATACGCCGAAACCCGTTTGGCTCAGTGGATAGAGCGTCGGCCTGTGGACTGAAAGGTCCCAGGTTCTATTTCGGTCAAGGGCATGTGTCTTGGTGGCAGGCACATCCCCAGTGGGGGGCGTGCAGGAGGTGGCAGATCGATGTCTCTCTCTCATCGATGTTTCTAACTCTAACCCTCTCCCTTCCTCTCTGTAAAAAATCAATAAAATAAAATACAGTGGCACCTCGAGATACGAGTGCCCTAACATACAAGATTTTCGAGATACGAGCCTTCAAGCCAGCGATTTTTTGCTTTGAAATACGAGCAACAGTTGAGATAGGAGTCATCGCGAGGATCGGCCTGCTGCACACGACCCACCGGTTTACCTCGACTCGAGCATCTCATAGTTTCCCACGCCTCAAGGTTACAGAAGGAATTAAACTCGTATCTCGAGGTACCACTGTATTAAAAATAAATATAAATAAATAAAATTAATGCAAATAAATAATAATTTAAAAAAGATGAGGACTCAGGTCTTCTGGAGCCCTAGAGCAAAGGACTACTCCACTCTAGGCCTGGGGGTGGGGGGGTGTGGGGAGTGGGGCTGGGGGGCTGGGGGTGGGAGCTAGCCCCCTTGGGCCTGGGAGCGGGCTCACCTGGAGGAACCCCGCGGGGTCATTCTCCTTGATGACCTCCAGGCAGTACTCCATGAGCCCCGTGGACTGGCGCAGCTTCAGCGTGCAGTGGTTGATCTGGTCCCAGACCATCTGCAGGGAGGGAAGAGTCCCTTAGTCACCCGCTCCTCGGGGGAAGGTTCTGGAAGAGGTGGCGCTGGTCCGGCCTGCGCCGCCGTGAACCCTCTCTTCTCGCCCTTCTGCCCTTGTTCTGGCCAACAAATGAGGCCACAATCCCCAACAGGCGGGAGGAGCAGAGAAAGCGCAGAATCTGAAATGCTCCCACGGCTGGTCCCCCGTCTCACTGGTCTCGGGGGCCTGGATGGGCTCGGCTGCTTTGCTGGTGAACAGAGGACCATCCCCACAGCTCACTCCTTCTCCCCGGGGAAGTAGGGTTTTCGGCCCTGGCTGGTGTGGCTCAGCGGTTGGAGCGTCAGCCTGCAGGCATTGCAGGGTCCCGGACTTGATCCCGGTGAAGGGCACACACCTCGGTTGCAGGCTCCATCCCAGAATCCCCCCTCTACTGGGGGCATGTGGGAGGCAACCAGCCGGTGAGCCTCTCTCACATCGATGTTTCTCTCTGTCTCTCCCTCTCCCTCCCACTCTCTCGGAAAATCAATGGGGAAATATCCTCCGGTGAGGATTAACCAAAAAAAAAGGAAAGAAAAAGGAAGTAGCCAAAACTGGTTTGGTTCAGTGGATAGAGCAGCGGTTCTCAACCTCCCTAAGGCCGCGACCCTTGCATACAGTTCCTCATGGGGTGGTGACCCTCAACCATGAAATGTTGCTCCTGTGATGCATCGTGATGTCAATATCTGCATTTTCCGATGGTCTTAGGCGACCCCTGTGAAAGGGTCGTGCGACCTCCAAAGGGGTTGTGACCCAGAAGTTGAGAACCGCTGGGATAGAGCGTCAGCCTGCAGACTGAAAGGTCCCAGGTTCGATTCCAGTCAAGGGCATGTACCTTGGTTGCGGGCACATCCCTAGTAGGGGGCGTGCAGGAGGCAGCTGATGGATCTCTCTCTCTCATCGATGTTTCTAGCTCTCTATGCCTCTCCTTCCCTCTCTGTAAAAAATCAATAAAATATATTTAAAAAAAAAAAAGAAAAAGGAAGTAACATTTCCTGATTCAGTTGGCAAATGTCTATAAAACAGATGAGGATGGGGCGGGAGGGGTGTGGGCGCCCCGGTCTCCCAGGGGCCTACCTTCAGCTTGTGCTCCCTCTCTTTCGTGACCTTGGTGAGCAGCTTGGCCTTCTGCCGGGTCAGAGCGTCCACCAGCGCGTCGCACTGAGCCACCAGGCAGGCCTCGTAGTCCAGCCCGTTCTCCTGGGGGAGCAGAGGCGTTAGGGGAAGGCGTGCCGGGGTCTGTGACACGGCCGTAGGTCAGGGATGCGCGTTCTGGGGTCACTGAGAGACGGCCTGAAACTGGGCACCGTGTGTGTGTGTGAACTGGGGGAGAGGAGCCGCGCATCGGGGTGCATCTCTCTGGAGGGGGTGTCCTTTGTCAGTCCAACCTTGTTCCGAGAGGTTTTATTGTCACAGGGAATCTTCAGGGGGTTGGGAGGCAGGAGAACAGGCTACAAGTTGTGAACCACCTAATCCCATCCTATTGCGTGCACGCGTGGGTCCCAAGCAGCCGTCTCTGACTTAGTCCCTCAGTCCCCTTCCTCCGTCCTGACACCGGTGCTTTCCAGGGTCACCGTGTGTATGTTCCTCCACATGCACACGCGTTTGCACTCTGCCTCACACACGAGCTGCTGAGGCCAGACTCGGTACCTCAGGGATCTGCATCTGGCTCAGCATGTGACAGAGCATGAGCGCCACAAATACACTTGTTTAGGCCCGGCCGGCGGGGCTCCGTGGTGGAGCGTCGACCCATGAACTAGGAAGTCATAGTTCGATTCCCGGTCAGGGCACAGGCCCGGGTGGCGGGCTCCATCCCCAGTCAGGGGCGTGCAGGAGGCAGCCGATCCATGATTCTCTCTCATCGTGGATGTTTCTATCTCTCTCCCCTGCTCTGAAATCAATAAGAATATTCTTTAAAAATACTCTTATTTAGCCCTGATCGGTGTGGCTCAGTGGATAGAGTTTTGGCCTGTGGACTGCAGGGTCCCAGGTTCAATTCCAGTCAAGGGCATGTGCCTTGGTTGCGGGCACATCCTCAGTAGGAGGTGTGCAGGAGGTGGCTGATGGATGTCTCTCTCTCATCGACGTTTCTAACTCTCTATCCCCCTCCCTTCCTCTTTCTAACAAATCAGTAAAATATATTTAAAAAAATACACTTCTTTAGTAAATAACACATTCACATTTGGATGCGTTGGTGGCCTGGGCACCAAACACCCTGAACAGCTGGCACCGCACAGGGTGATGTGGCCGTGCAGGGGGTACATGGCTTCTCTCCAGCTCCTTCTATGATCCTCTCCCTCCTGCCTGTACGTATCAAGTGCTGAGGGGGTGGGGGTGGACCTGGCATGGTGTCTGCAGTGTCTGGGGCTGCAGGCCAAGCCAGCCTCCTAGCACACATCCCTGAGCACATGTTCGCCGTCCTTTCCCCTGAGGGGGGGTCTCTCTCTCCTGAGCTTGCTGCACCCACCGCCCTCCCGGCGCGGCAGCCGGCTCACCTGGATCTGCTGCAGAATGTTCTTCAGCTGCACCAGGAACTCCTTCGCCTCCTTGGCCTTGTCCGACACGCCGTTCAAGGCCTGAGACAGCTGGGCCTGCAGGGGAGACACAGGTTGAGGAGGAGGAGAAGGGCTTAGAGGCACCCAGTCTGCACTTCACTGGGGAGACCTGTGTTTTGCCAAAACCGGTGTGGCTCAGTGGCTAGAGCGTCAGCCTGCAGACTGAAGGGTCCCAGGTTCGATTCCGGTCAAGGGCACGTACCTTGGTTGCGGGCACATCCCCAGTAAGGGGTATGCAGGAGGCAGCTGATCGATGTCTCGCTCTCATTGATGTTTTTAACTCTCTATCCTTCTCCCTTCTTCTCTGTAAAAAATCAATTAAAAAAAAAGACCTGTGTTTTAGCCCAGCCGGCGTGGCTGAGGGGGGTGGAGTGTCCACCTAGGAACCAGGAGGTCACCGTTCGGTTCCCAATCAGGGCACACGCCCGGGTGGCGGACTGGATCCCCAGTGTGGGGCGTGCAAGGAGGCAGCCGATCCATGATTCTCTCTCTCTCATCACTGATGTTTCTCTCTCTCCCTCTCCCTTCCTCTCTGAAGTCAGTAAAAAAATATATTTAGAATAAAGAAGTTATCAGCACTTGTGTTTCTGCAGGAAGCCGAGTCACCGAGGTTAAATAAGCATTCTGTATACTCTTGTGCTTTCCCCAGGTCTACTGGTTTTAAGTATAAAAACCTGGAAAATAATAACGCACATGGGTTCCCGTGGGGGCAGATACGGCGCTAGAGGCTAAACACACAGAATTACACTTCCCGCTTACAACCGTGATCGGAATCCGGTATGATTATTATCCAGCGGGCTTTCCACTGCGCCTACAGCTTACAGAATTACCGGCGCCGAGACCTGGATGTAGGTCTGTGTAACTCTACAGCAGGGGGCGTCTCAGCAGACACACTACCCACATTTGGGGCTGCCTCATTGTTTTGGGGAGGTGTCCCGTGTCCTATAAGATCAGCCTGGCTGGAGTGGCTCAGGGGTTGAGCGTTGATCTATGAACCGGGAGGTCGCAGTTCAATTCCCTGTCAGGGCACAAGCCCGGGTTGTGGGCTCGATCCCCAGGAATCTAGTGGATAGAGGCCAGGGAAGCAGCTAATCTTTCTTTCTTTCTTTTTTTAAATATATCTTTTAAAATTGATTTCAGAGAGGAAGGGAGAGGACTAGAGAGACAGGAACATCAAGGATGAGGGAGTGTCAAAACCGGTTTGGCTCAGTGGATAGAGCGTTGGCCTGCGGACTGAAGGGTCCTGGGTTCGATTCCGGTCAAGAGCACATGCTCGGGTGGCGGGCTGGATCCCCGGTGAGGGGCATGCAGGAGGCAGCCGATCAGTGATTTCTCTTGCATCATGGCTGTTTCTGTCTCTCTAGTCCTCTCCCTTCCTCTCTTCCCCTCTCCCTTCCTTTCTGAGATCAATAAAAATGTATGTTTTTAAAAAGGTAACGCATTGGCCAACGTAAGGTGTGAGAAAAAGCACGCTTTTGCACTCTGGGTGTCCTTTCTGTAGAACCCTCTTTCCTACCGTGTCATCTTTCCAGGCCCTTCCCACCTCCGACACCCAGCTCAGAGCACCTGGCATTCCTTGAAATGTTTGTCCAGTAGCAGATGAGGGAACGAATGAATAAATAAATGAGGGCAGTCTCCCATGAATGAATGAATGCATTAGGTCAGCCCTGCATGAATGAATGCATGCGTGAGATCAGCCCTGCGTGAATGAATGAATGCATGAGGTCAGCCCTGCGTGAATAAATGCATGCATGAGGTCAGCCCTGCGTGAATGAATGAATGCATGAGGTCAGCCCTGCATGAATGAATGAATGCATGAGATCAGCCCTGCGTGAATAAATGCATGCATGAGGTCAGCCCTGCGTGAATGAATGAATGCATGAGATCAGCCCTGCGTGAATGAATGAATGAAGGCATGAGGTCAGTTCCGCGTGAACGAATGAATGCACGCATGAGGTCAGCCCTGCGTGAATGAATGAATGAATGCATGAGGTCAGTTCCGCGTGAACGAATGAATGAATGAATGAAAGAGGTCAGCCCCGCCTGAATGCATGCATGAGGTCAGTTCCTCTTGAATAAATGAATGCATGCATGAGGTCAGTCCCTCGTGAATGAGTGAATGAATGAATGCATGAGGTCAGTTCCGCGTGAACGAATGAATGCATGCATGAGGTCAGCCCTGCGTGAATGAATGAATGAATGAATGAAAAGTCAGTCCCGCGTGAATGAATGCATGCATGAGGTCAGTCCCTCGTGAATGAATGAATGCATGCATGAGGTCAATCCCTCGTGAATGAATGAATGAATGCATGCATGAGGTCAGTTCCGCGAGAACGAATGAATGCATGTATGAGGTCAGCCCTGCGTGAACGAATGAATGAATGCATGAGGTCAGCCTTGCGTGAATGAATGAATGCATGAGATCAGCCCTGCGTGAATGAATGAATGCATGAGGTCAGTTCCGCGTGAACGAATGAATGCATGCATGAGGTCAGCCCTGCGTGAATGAATGAATGAATGAAAGAGGTCAGTCGCGCGTGAATGCATGCATGAGGTCAGCCTTGCGTGAATGAATGAATGATGCATGTCAGTTCCGCGTGAACGAATGAATGCATGCATGAGGTCAGCCCTGCGTGAATGAATGAATGAATGAATGAATGAAAGAGGTCAGTCCCTCGCGAATGAACCCATGCATGAGGTCAGGCCCTCGTGAATGAATGAATGCATGCATGAGGTCAATCCCTCGTGAATGAATGAATGAACGAATGCATGCATGAGGTCAATCCGCTTGACCCTCTGGCCGACCCTCTGCCAGTTCTCCAGGAAAGAGGCCACGCTCCCTTTCCCCCGTGCGCGCACCCCCCACCCCACCCCCCCCCCGGCCCCGACCCCAACCCCGGCCCCGGCCCCCGCCCCGGCGGGCGCTCACCCACCTTGTGCTGCTTCCACATGGCGCCCAGCGGCTTGACCTCGTGCTGCGCGTGCCGGCCCTCCTCCAGGCACAGGTAGCACACGGGCCCGCGGCAGGCCACGCAGTACATGCTGTAGTTCTCCAGCTCGTGCTCGGGGCACGTGGGCAACTTGCGGGCCGCGCCGCCGCCACCGCCGCCGCCGCCTCCACTCCCACTCGCTCCGGACGCGGCGCCTCCTCCGGGGCTCCTGCAGCCCCCGCCGCCGCCGCTGGGGGCGCCCGAGGCCGCGCCCAGAGTCGGGGACGGGGACGGGGATGCGGACGCCGAGGCGGGCTCGGCGGGCGGCGGCGGCGGCGGCGGCGGCGGCTGCACCAGGCGGTGCTTGGCGAAGGGCCCCCGGGACGGGTGGCACTTGAGCTGGCAGGCGGCGCAGTAGAGCACGTCGCACTGCTCGCAGAGCGCGGCGGCGGGCGCGGGCGGGGTGCGGTCGCACAGCTGGCAGGTGGCCAGGAGGGTCGGAGCGGCGGCGGCGGCGGCGGCGGCCGCCTGCACCTGCACCTGCACCTGCACCTGCGCCTGCGCCTGCGCGCCCCCCCGGGCCTGCTGGTGCCGCTGCACGATGGCCTCCAGCAGCCGGTTGCGCCGGAAGCCGCGCAGGCCGCGCTGGTCCAGGGAGGCGCTGCGGTGGCACTGCGGGCAGGTGATGGCGCTGGAGGACGAGGCCAGCGAGGAGGAGCCGCAGGCGGCGCCCCGCGCGGCGGCGGCCGAGGAGCCGGGCGGCGCGGGCACCAGGGGCAGCACCCGCACCCCGTTGGGCGACTTGAGGCTCGGCGTGTACGAGCCGTAGCCGCTGTCCGTCTCGCTGTACAAGCTCAGCTTGTCCGCGTGGTCCCCGCCGCCCGCGCCACCAGCTGCGCCTCCAGCGCTGCCTCCACCACCTGCACCACCGCAGGCCGGGCCGGGCGCAGCGGCCTCAGGGTCCGGGGATGGCGAGGCGACAGCGGCGGCGGTGGCGCCCCCCGCGGGCAGCCCCGAGCCCCGCGAGTGCAGCAGCAGCGGCGGCGGCAGGTGCGGCTCCCCGTCCGGCGTCTGCACCGCGATGGTGCGAGCGCACGGCAGGCACACGTTGTGCGAGCAGGGCAGGATGATGGGCTCCCGGAACAGGGAGCCGCACACGGGGCACTTCAGCTCCTCCTCCATCGCGGCTCGCGAGCGCCGCCGGGAGCCCGGGCAGGAGGGCAAAAAACGCGGTCAGCGCCGGGGAGGCCGCAGGCGGGCGCGCCACAGCGGCATGTCCGCCCCGCGCCGCGCGGGGCACGCCCCTCTCTGTCCTGGGGCCGCCGCTGCTGCCGCCGCCGCCCTAAGACGACGCTAACGGGGTGCAGGAGAAGGCAGGGAAGGGTTCCTCACCTCCAGCCCCGCGAGGCTCCGGCCCCGGCGGCCTCCACCTGCGCCCCCCGAGTCCGCGGGGCGCGGCTGCTGCGAGGCTCGAGGGGATGAATCAGCACCGGCGCCGCCAGCGGCCGCAGAACGCGCGCGTCGTCGTCCTCTCCACCTCCGGGCGGGCGGGCGCTGCCTCACCTGCTCCAAGACCCCCCAGCTCCAGGGTGTGTGGGGGGCGCAGATGCCCGGAACCCCGCTTTGGCCGCCGCCAAGCCCCGTCTCCCCTCCAAAAAAGGGGGCGATCTATAGGGGAGAAGGCGGGCGCGCAGGCCGCTTGACAGCGGGGCTGCGTTCAGCACCAGGCGCCGGCGGACAGCGCCCGGGAGCCCCTAGCGGAGCCGCCGGGACCCAAGCGGGGCCGCCACCTGCCGGGGTCGCTGCGCCGGGGCCTTGCCGGCCCGGAGACCTCCTCCGTGCGCCCCCCTTCTTAGCGGCCAGATGCTCCCGGGGGTGTCCTTCCGGTGCCCGAGATGGGGACCCCGCTGCCCGGGTTCTCCGCTGCTGCTCCTGCGGCGGCGGCGGCGGCGCCTCTGTCCTTGGCCCGCGTGGTGCGCAGCCGGCGGGCGGCGGGCGGCGGAGGGCGAGCGCTGGGGCTGGTTTCGCGGATCCCCCTCCCCGCCTCCCTCCGCCGCGCCGCCGCAGCCTGCTCCCCGAACAGCGGCGCGCCGCCGAGGAGTTGTAATTTCCAGGGCAGAGAAGGGTGAAGGCGGGGGAGGAAGGGAAAAAGGGAGGGAGGGATGGAGGGAGGGAGGGTGGAGGGTAGAGAAGGGGGCGGAGGTGTCAGCTCAGCGAATGGGGAGCGCTCGGCGCCTCTCGCAGCCGCGGAAGTGAAGGGGGCGAGGTGAAGGGTTTCGAGGGGAGCATCATTGTTCATCAGAATCTGGGACGGGGATGGAGAGAGAGGGCGCGCGAGAGAGAGCGCATCTGGCCGCGTCCGACGCCCCGCCCCGCCGTGCGCCCTGCCCACTCCCGCTCTGCTCCCCGCCCCCATAATAATAATAATAAAAAAAGGGGGTGAAGGGAAGGAGGAATCGCGGGCACCTAAAAGGCCAGTTGTTTTACCAATGGGGAGGGGGCCGGGGGCTGGACGGCCGCCTCCTAAATCTGGGATGGAGAGGGGAGAGGCGCGTCCCAAAATGCCGGGCGCAGAGTCCAAGGGGAGGGCGAGGCGGGGTGTGATGCATCGCCACGCAAGCCACGCCGGCTCTCCGTGTCCACCCAGCCGCCGGGGGGCCAGCCTCCTGTGCAGCCTGAGCGAGGACACCGGGTGGGGTTCGTGGAATTCGACTCCCCGGCCAAGCGTGGCCGCGCGCGCGCGCGCAGGCGCCACCGGAGGCCCGGGTTCCCCCCTGGGAACCGCGCGCGCGCTTCCGGGCCCGGCCCTTACCCGGCTGCGGCCCCGCGGGGCGCGGCGGGAGGCTGGCGGGCACCCCCCGGAGCAGGGAGGGTGGTTTTATGAATGGGAACCTCCGCACGTCGCGGCGCCAGCCCGGAGCACGGCGGGCACAGCCGCCCGGAGCAGCCCCCACCGGCAAGGGCGGTGGGCGAGGCGCGCGGGCCCGGTGGGTGGGGGCTGCCGGGCAGAAGGAACGGCTGGCGGCGCAGCCGGCTCGGCCCACGGAGCTCCGGGCTGGCGTGCAGCAGACACACACACACACATTAGGAGCCGTTTGTTGGGAAACGATGGGGATGTGGAAGTCTCGCCTCCCTCTCTTGCGCACGTCTGTCTCTGTGGCTCCAAACAAAGGCGCGGCTGCGGCTGCGAGCGAGTGAGCTCAGCAGCGGCTGCAGGCGCGCCGGGGAGGGCGCAGCGCCGCCGGCTGGCGGGAGCCGCTGCCCTGGGTGAGGCCGGTGCCCAGGGCACAGGGGTAGGGGGGCGGGGAGAGCAAGCTTATGCACATCATCAATGTCCCTCTCTCTCCTTCTCCTTCTCTCCATCCCCTTTCCCCCTCTGAAATCAATAAAAATGTATTTAAAAAAAAAAAATACAAAATCCCGCCAAAACCGGTGTGGCTCAGTGGGTAGAGCTTCAGCCTGCGGACTGAAGGGGTCCCGGGGTTCGATTCTGGTCAAGGGCATGGACCTTGGTTTCAGGCACATCCCCAGTGGGGGGCGTGCAGGAGGCGGCTGATGGATGTCTCTCTCTCATCCATGTTTCTAACTCTCTATCCCTCTCCCTTCCTCTCTGTAAAAAGTGAATAAAATCTATTTTTTTAATAAAAAAAATAAAAAATAAAAAATCCTATGACTCTCCAGTTCAGCTTTGTCCACGGGTGAGCAGTGTGTCTTCGGGTGGAAGAGCAGACCCGCTAGGGCCAGGGTGGAGCACCAAGAGCGAAGAGACTTGCCGTCCCTTGTCCTCAGCTCATAGGAAGCTCGGAGCGCCGAAACCGGTGTGGCTCAGTGGATAGAGCGTGGGCCTGCGTGGACCTTGGTTGCAGACACATCCCCAGTAGGGGGCATGCAGGAGGCAGCTGGTTGATGTTTCTCATTAATGTTTCTAGCTCTCGCTTCCTCTCTGTAAAAAAAAAAATCAATAAAAACATATTTAAAGGGAAAAAAAGGAAGCTTGGAGCAATGATTTCACCAGGCAGCAGAACACCAGGTGGAGATGGTCACAACCCTGTCCTAATCTGCCTCTCTTTTTAAAAAAATGTATTTTTTAAAAATGTATTTTTACAGAGAGGAAGGGAGAGGGATAGAGAGCCAGAAACATCGATGAGAGAGAAACATCCATCAGCTGCCTCCTGCCCGCCCCACACTGGGGATGTGCCCGCAACCAAGGTACATGCCCTTGACCCCGGAATCAAACCTGGGACCCTTCAGTCCTCAGGCTGATGCTCTATCCACTGAGCTAACCGGTCTCCACTTTTTTCTTCTTTTTTTTTTTTTGGTATATTGATTTTAGAGAGAGGAAGGTAGAGGGATAGATAGAAACATCCATCCGTGCCTCCTGCACGCCCCCCCACCCCCGCACTGGGGATGGAGCCTGCAATTAAGAGACATGCCCTTGACCTGAATCGAACCCAGGACCCTTCAGCTCTGAGGCCCACGCTCTATCCACTGACCCACATTGGTTAGGGCCTAAGCTGCCCTCTATAGACAGAGCCACCGTAAGTGGGACCCGGCCTGCCACACCTGGATATAAGTCTCCAGCTCTAGAAGCGGGGAGTGGGGGGGGCCCCTCTCAGGCATGGGAGTTGCTAGGAAGCACCGGGGCTGTGAATGCCCAACCTTTAAGAGGACAGGCCTGCCTGCTCCTCCCCCCTCCGGCCCCCCCTCCATTCTCTTTGGGGCGGGAGCTGGACAGAGGGAGCCCCCTTCATGGTATTAGGCTCAGAGGCCGGGCTAGCCCAGCAGCCTGGAGCCTCACCCGTGGGGTGCCCTGAGCAGCTTGGCCCAAGAATCTGCCTTTTGTCAGACATTTTCCAGCACATTCCACTCCCCCTCCCCTCGGGGCTCCAGCGGCGGCAAACTCATAAAGGCCTCTTTCACCAACGCATGCACTGTGCGTTCCAGCTTCCCGCTGTCTACACAGGGACCGGAACTGGCTGCGTGTCAGAGACGAGGGGGTTCTGGTATTTACAGCTCGACAGGGTGAGAGCTTTCAGGCCTTTGGGGCGGTAAACACCCCGTAAACTTCACCTCTTGACGCTCGGGTCTCTGTGATCCTCCTGCATCGAAAGTGCAGGATAGCCGAAACCGGTGTGGCTCAGTGGATAGAGCATCAGCCTGTGGACTGAAAAGTCCCAGGTTCAATTACGGTCAAGGCCATGTACCTTGGTGGCGGGCACATCCCCAATATAAGGTGTGTAGGAGGCAGCTGATGGATGTCTCTCTCTCATCGATGTTTCTCACTCTCTTTCTCCCTTCCTCTCTGTAAAAAATCAATCAAATATATTTTTTTAAAAAAAGAAAGAAAGTGCAGTATAATAACTCTTCCGGCCCAGCCCTTGTGGCTTGATGGTTGAGCATCAACCCATGAACCAAGAGGTTACCTGCCCCCCACCCCCAATATTCCCAAATGAATATTTTTCTAGTCTCTTTTCATTTGCATGCGGCCTTCTCCAGAACCCCTGCACCCTGAATGGGAACCCTGAACCACGCGGGACGTGCAAGGGGTTTCCACAGTGGGTAGATCCGTCTCTTCCTTTTCCGTCAGGGCGTTTTGGGTAAGTCTCATCGCCACCAGCGAGAATCCCAGTCACTGGGGCGGTGAGCTGGTCCAGAACAGATCTGCAGGAAGCTGTGCGGTGAATGGGCGGAAACACTCCTAAATGCCAGCATCTCCACCAGCGATGCTTGGGTCCCGAGCTTGCAAAAAAGAAAGAAAGAAAAAGGCTGAGAACGAATTCAAGACATGTGCTGCAGCCGCCGAAGGAGAACCAAAGGTGAGGGAATCTGAAATGTCAGTGGCTGCAGGCGTTTCGAAGGGAGCGGCGGAAAGGAACAGACGCGTCAGCGCGGGAATGAAAACCTCCTCGTTGGTCGGAACAGAAAAGCCACAGGACAAGCGGTGGAAGGTCTGGATGCTTCTGGAAACAGTGATGTGGCCACATTTGTTGTTCCGGAATAGTCACAGGGATATAAAGGAGAGCATGGGGAACATGGTCAGTAATATTGTGGGCTGAAACCGGTGGTGCTCAGTGGATAGAGCGTCAGCCCTTGGACTGAAAGGATCCAGGTTCGATTCCGGTCAAGGGCATGTACCTTGGTGGCGGGCACATCCCCAGTAGGGGGCGTGCAGGAGGCAGCTTGATCGATGTCTCTCTCTCATGGATGTTTCTAGCTTTCTATCCCTCTCCCTTCCTCTCTGTAAAAAAGTCAATAAAATATATTAAACACACACACACACACGGAGTGATTTCCCAAGAGGCCTTGCCAAAGGCACTTGGGTTGTAAAAGGTCTCCACCAAACCCCCATCCGTCAACTGCCACTGAGCAGCTGGGCCCCCTCAGCCCCACACAATCCCTGACAGCAAGGCCCTGTGTCCCTGGGGCGGGGGTGGTAGGAAGGAGAGGGTCCAGTGGAATTTGGGCCTGAACGGGAGCCCAGGAGAGAGGCCAGTGTGATTCAGCCAGCCGCCAGCCCGAAGCAGCCCAGGAGCAGGGTCAGGCTCCAGGTCAGGGACCCGGAAGCCAGTGGGCAGGGGAGGGACAGGTAGGAGAGAAGAGTGGGGTTCGTAAAACCATCAGGACTAGAGCCAGATCACCCAGTGAGGAAGTTGTGTGTGTGTGTGTGTGTGTGTGTGTGTGTGTGTGTAATATATTTTATTGACTTCTTACAGAGAGGAAAGGAGAGGGATAGAGAGTTAGAGACATCAACCAGCTGCCTCCTGCACACCCCCCACTGGGGATGTGCCCACAACCAAGATACATGCCCTTGTCTGGAATTGAACCTGGGACCTTTCAGTCCTCAGGCCAACGTTCTAGCCACTGAGCCAAACCGGTTTCTGCATGTGTGTGTTTTTTAATGTATATATTTGTATTGAGTCCAGAGAGGATGGGAGAGACAGAAACATCAACGATGAGAGAGAATCATCCATCGCCTGCCTCCTGCACGCCCCACCACTGGGAGGATTGAGCCCGCCACATGGGCCTGTGCCCTGACCGGGACTCGAACCCTGACCTCCTGGATCATAAGTCAATGCTCAACCATGGAGCCACACCAGCTGGGCACAGTCAGGACGTTTTAAGGGGAAAGAGGTAAAGAAAACCGGTGATGCTTTCGTGATCCTGCGTCTGCAGCTCTCGCCTGCTGCCAGCACCGGGGACCAGGCGAGCGAGAAACGGGCCCCGGGGTTCTCCGAGGCCGGCGCCATCCCGAATGAGACAGAGCCCAGCAGCTCTCCCGGGAGCCCGGGGCTGACACTGCCTTTGTCTGAAGGTGACCAGGTGCCGGGACACTTCTGTGAGCCACACTCGGCTCATGTCCATCCACACATGGTGACCTACATAGACTTGTATCTGGTCTTCTTCTTTTTTTTCTTTTTAAAGAAACATGGTCAAGAAGTGAAATGGTCGAAACCGGTGTGTCTCAGCGGATAGAGCGTCGGCCTGCGGACTGAAGGGTCCCAGGTTCAATTCCGGTCAAGGGCACGTACCTTG
>PVJN01048240.1:0-15679 GCA_004026805.1 Lasiurus borealis
GAGCTTCACAGATAAGAAAAAGCTAAAGGAGTTCATCAACTCCAAACCAGTGTTATATGAAATGCTGAAGGGTACTCTTCTAGAAGAGGAAGAAGAAAGAGGTAAAAGACAAAAAATTATGAACAAATACATAGCTATCAACAAGTGAATCTAAAAATTAAGTGAGTTAAAAATTTGATCAACAGAATAAACTGGTGAACATAATAGATTCAGGAGCACAGAAAGGGAGTGGACTGTTAATTCTTAGGGGGAATGGGGTGAAGGGTGTACAGGGAGAGACTGGACAAAAATCATACACCTATGGATGAGATCAATGGGAGGGAACTAAGGGCAGAGGGAGGGTGGGAGCTGGGTGGAGGGGTGCTATGGAGGGGAAAAAAAGAGAAACAAATGTAATAATCTGAATAATAAAGATTTAATTAAAAAAAAAAAGAAATTGGGGGGTGGGGGAGGGACCCGTATAAAATGACCAAAAAGACTGATTAGTTAGTCAAAAATCCACTTTTTTCCTCCATTAAAATAGCTGAGGAGCCCTGGCTGCTGATGCTAAGTGGTTGGAGTCATGGGTTTGATTCCCTGTCAAGGGCATGTACCTGGGTTTTAGGTTTGATCTTCAGCCCTGGTCTGGGTACATGTGTCAGGCAACCAACCGATGTGTCTTTTACATATATGTTTCTCTTTCTCTCTTTCTCTCTCCCTCTCCCTCCCTTCCACTCTCTTTAAAATTCAATGTTGATTAATAACAACAACAAATGGAAGGAGACTTGACTTGGGGTGGAGAACACAGAATACAATTTACTGATGTATTACAGAATTGTACTCCTGAAACCTGTATCATTTCATTAACCAATGTCACCCCAATAAATTTAATTTTAAAAAGTTGATGATCAGAACTATTAAATGACATTCATTACAAACAGAGTAGACAGTATTAGGATGAGAATCCAGGGCTCCTCACTTTCAACTCAGTGTTGTCTCAACTACACCAGGCTATAAGACTTACATAAATATGGAGTCTACTTTTCTCATAACTATGTGAAGAAAGGATGGGTTTAAATATAATAAACATGGCAGTTAATTCAATTGATGAAGATCAATAAGTCTGATTTAATTCTCCTCGTTTCAGCATTCTCATTTTCATCTGGGCATCATTTAACTCAGTAGTGCCATACCTGGTGTGGGGAGGAGTACCTCTTTTCATAAGTCAAGCGATTCCCTTCAATGGAGAAGCGAAACCCTTTCCTCCTGATGCTGTCTTCAGATTCAGATTTTTGAAATTCATCCTCATCTTTCTCTTCCCCACCGGACTGTTCTTTCTGTTTTCTTTTCTTTCTCCGGTTTCTTCTCTCCTTAGCACTCTTGGAACTCAACTTGGAGGCTTCAGATGAGCTGTCTGAGAGCCCGCCTGCTGCACTGGGTTCTCTGGAATGCTCTGAGGCAGTTACAGTGGCTGCCTGCTACATTAAGAAGAAATGGTTTTAGCATGGCACTAGAGAAGATCTCATCTTTTTTAAAAATAGCCCAACTATTTGCATGACATTTTAAAAATACATTTGGCTCACTCAAGCTGATCTTACATAGAAGCAGTTCTGCAATTATTAGAGAGAATTGTTTTTTCTTTCCACCTAATGAATACTTGCAAAATTAACTTGGTATTCTCTGTGCTAACATTTATTGTGTTTGTATTATGCTTCACAGACCACATATTCAAAAGGACCTATCAGGCATCAACAAGAACAGATATATATTGTACTTTTGGGGATTTCATATACTCTAAAAATTGGTATTTACTTAGTAATGCCTTCTATTCTCTGAAAAAGAAACTGGCAGTTAGTTGTGAGAAAAGCTGATGAGTTAGTTGAGGTCATATCCAAAGGCAGGAAAAATGTGATAAGAGCTGAGGTCCTCTCTCCAGTTATTGAAACTGGGCTGCCCAATATCCTCAAAATATTGTCAATAAAATCCATGGAAGATAGTAAAACCCCTTCCTCAGCCCTGCATAATGCTCTATCGGAAGACTAGAGAGGGGAGGGCTAATAGTTTCTGCCAAGCAAGACAAAACATTCAATTCCCCAATATAGTCCCTAGCTTCAGCTCAGCACTGGTTCTTGCTGGCCATGTGGGCATGGGACCAAAACAAAGCTTTTGTATTGCAGCTTGCACTGGTATGAAGCTGGCAATGTTTGATTACTATTATTGTCTTCAGAGCACACTCAATACCGGCATTCCTTCAAATAAATTAATATTACCCAATCAACTTGGGTAAAGATACTGAGTGTGTATGCCAAACTAAAGAGTGAGAAGATGGAAGTGATAGAAAAGGCATTTTATTGGACTATGAATAGTGACACCTCCCTATAAGAACAAGTAAACCTTAGGTTTCCTGATCACCACAGAATTGATAACTTTCATATCGCTATTGGATATTGCTATAACAGAGAACATTATATTATTTGATGAGTTCCTTATTTACATAAGAAAGGCAATTAAGAACCACATTAAAAACAAAATAATTTTGGTTACTGAAAGAATGGACTATCTTCTAAGAAAGAGGTGAACATTTTTAATTTCCAATAAATTTTCTAAATAACCAATAAAGTTTTTTCTAAGAAACGATGATTTCTTAGGATTTTTTCCAAATGCCAGTATACTCATTCAGTAAGTGTCTCTCACTTGAGAAGACCCAAAAATCATATTTCCCCTTTATTCTAAAAATATTCAGCTGATTAAAATGGCATGAGAGTGTTCTATTGTGGTTAATATTTTAAACAATGTAGAATGACTAAACTAAAGGATTTATATAGATGTTCAAACTATAAAAATCTTTACTAATCTCCTCTACTACCAGCTTCTCTTAAAATACAAATTATCTTTCTCTCTCTTTCCAGTATTTTTATAACAACCATAACAATAAAAAAACATCATACTATGGGACAGGACATATTTCATTTGATGAATTTACCTGAGCTGCCTCTTGCTGCTTTTTAAGCTGTTCAAGCATCTGCTGAAATTCAGCCTCTTTCTGCTCTGCCTCTTCCATGGTGGCCTGATTCTGTTCCTCATAGGCCATGGCCACCACAGCCAGGATCAAATTTATCAGGTAGAATGAGCCCAAGAAGATGACCAGCACAAAGAAGATCATGTATGTTTTTCCAGCAGCACGTAATGTCTGGAAACAACAACATCAGCATTAGTTTTCAATATTATTTCATTAACTGGTAGCCCCAACTTTTAACTTACTTGTATATTTTGAAGGTTCTGACATAAACAACAATAATGATGGTCACAACCCCTCCCACTTCTTTGATTTTTTTTAACCTCTTCTTCCCTAACTCATGCATTCACATTTTGAACTCCAGGAGGGAATTCTTAGAATTATCAAGAATAAAACAGAATTGAGTAAAGTACCATGGAGAGCTTCATCAAGGAGCTGAGTTTTAAATTGAAGTCAAGGAAGAAACTGAAATCATCTTTCTGTATCTGCTTATGAATTTACATCCCTGCCACCTAAGGAATGTAGATAATACCTGAGGGTATAGATGGAGCCAAGAAGAAGGTGTGCTTTCTGTTTGGGAAGCTGTGTCTCGGAAGAGTGGTTAGTAAGTTTTGAGTCCAGGGGAAATTAGAGAGAATCACTGTCCTCATCATCACTATATTTAATAAATGTTATAATCAATAGGATAAAGGAACTCAAATCTCCTGATTTCAAGTTGTGCCCTTTCTATTACATTATACTGTAGTTTGAATTTCACAATTAACTTGTTTTTCTTATATATTTCTACTTAAATGCAATATGTGTTGTTTCAGGTTCTCACCAACTGGTAAAGGTTTTCCCAGAAGTCCTGAGTCATCAGTCGAAACAGGGACAAAAAAGCCCAACTGAAAGTATCAAAGCTTGTATAGCCATAGTTGGGATTTCTACCAGCTTTCATACATACGTATCCTTCTGGACATTGGCTGTAATGGGGAAAAGGAAAGTTTTACAAGAAATTCTGCTGTTTTTTTTTTTTTTTTATTCCGGTAGCATGTTATAATATCGTCTATTTCAAGAAATAGAAGTATGACAAATAAGTAACTAATACTTTTCACAATTTTTTACAACATAATTTTACTAGCCACTGATGTCATCATTAACATATTGCAAAGAATTTCTAATAATATTTTACAAAATTGTTTTCTGTCAATAATTAGCGTTTTATCTCTTTTTCATTGTCCCTATTATGGAAGCCTCCAGAGTTGACTCTTGGCTCATATATGCTCATCTAAGAAAAAAAGCATTAGAGCCTGGCTAGAGTGGCTCACTGGTTGAGCATCAACCTATGAACCAGGAGGTCATGGTTCAATTCCTGATCAGGCACATACCTGGGCTGTGGGCTTGATCCCCAGTATGGGGTGTGTGGGAGGCAGCCGAACAATGATCCTCTCTCATCATTGATGTTTCTATCTCTCTTTCCCTCTCCCTTCCTTTCTGAAATCAATAAAAACTTATTTTTAAAAACAGCATTAAAGTTATAAAACATAAGTACTTGTTTAATATTTAGACAAGTTGTCACTTTATAAGTAACCATAATTATACTAAATTAGTATAAATAAAGTTAGTTGGCTGTTATCAGTTTCCACAAAAAAGAGAAAAAATAAGTGTGTATATATACATGTACATATACAGGAACACACACATATTATTGGCTTACCCTGCATCAGAGCTATTTCCACATAGTAATGCATCTAAAAAACCTTCCAGAAAATAATGATATCCTATTTAGAAAAAAGAAAGTCATGTGATGAACATTTACATTACATTGAAAAATGAGAACAAGAAGATCAGGCACTACTTTTAGAGTTCATTGAGTAATTTAAAATACACTATCTAATTCAAAGACATAGGTATTTGTCCCCTCTCCCTACAAATGTTAGATATTACATTAAGGGGATTAAATACTTACTTTAAATACTTACTAATACTTTGTAAATATAAAATTAGTGGTAACTATAGGTTTTAACATAATATTTTAAGAGGTATCAGTGTTTTTCCACAACCCTCATAAAAATAAAAATTGCATTCTGTAAAAGTAGATAAAAATAAAATGGATTCCTTTGCCTTCTCCAAATAGTCACATGTTTCAAAATAAAGGCATTATATCATTTCTGGTCTTCTATATTTTTAAACACAATTTTTAAAAGTTTTATAATGAATTATAATTTACATTATACCAACTTCCAGAATATATCATAGGTGGCTTTTATTTTATTTTTTATAGGTGTCTATGTAAAGGATACATCCTAATAAGTCATGTCAAATTATGTAATACAAATGAAATAAAAATAATCTTAAATACTAAAGCTTAAATAATTATTATAGATGAATACTACATTATCTCAAAGCTTTCTGTCTCTGAAAATTTTTTAGATTCTTTTGCTATTCGGTTGAAGAGTCACTTCTGTGAATTATCTTTTGATATTCTCTAATTCTTTCCCACTAAAGATTGGCAAAATTGAGAACTTTCACTGTGCTTTCCAATAATATGTACATATTTCAATTATTATTATACTCATTATCCTATAGTATAATTATTTGTTTACAAATATTGTTTCTCCTTGAAAGAAAGCCTAATAGTTAATTATTTCCACATTGTAATATTTGGAATGTAGTATTCTTTCAATAAAGAACTGAATGAACAAGTAAAGGGATAACAAGAAGAGAAATACAAAATTAAATGATCATTTTATAAGAAGAATTTTTCAGAAGAAAAATGTTAGAATTTCTCAGAAGAAATATTTTCTAGATCTTAAACTTTCAGAGAAATTTATTTTATGCATAGTTCTGTAAGGGATACAAAACACATAATGCAAAATATAATTTTCATTTCTAACAACTTTATTTCTTTAAAAATAGAAAAATTATGATAGAATTTTTAACTTTTATTAAAAATTAAACAAAATGAAAGGAATATGTAATTTCTGGAGGAATTTTTGATATCAGGTATTTATGTGAGGTTTTATTCCCAATTAAATTCACTGATTTATAAACTTAATCTGAAGAAATTTACTTTTAATAAATTTAATTTTCTAATACTTTCAAAGAGAAACTACTTAGTTTATGTTTGTATTTGCTTTAAAATACATGTTTTCAACAAATGCGATATTATTAGGAAACAAATTTTAGAGCTGAAAATGGCGTTAGCTATCCTTGACTTTGAATATATGAAAAATGGCACCCAATAAATTTTCAATACAGAGAATAAACCCTAAATGACATCTTCATAGTCAGCTCCTTATTATTATATTAAAAAAATTCAGAGACAACAGTGGACTTATTGGCATAGGAAGTCAATAAGGGACATTGCATGGACTGCTCTAACATGTATTTTTCTTAATCAAGGTATTTTCTTAATCTCGATATTTACAACTTTGTAAATTATTTGTTGGCATATTATTAATATCATGGAAGCGTTAATCTGTAGCAACCAAGTTATTTTCTAGATCTGCAACTATAAAAAGATACTGATTCATATTTAAGATTATATTATCATTACAATAAGAATTATCAAACCACCAGTAACCTTTTTATAAAAATAGTCACTAATATTTCTTCCCTTTGTTGATTTTTCCCTACCACCTTAAAATAATAAATTTTTTCCATAAGCATCAAAATAATAAAGATATAGTTAAATTTAAATACATCTAAAGTTTAAATTTCATATATTTAATATTTTTCTCTAAGAGAACATTCCTGTTACCCATGAATCATGTTCTAACTCACTCTGCCTTTGAAATATTGCTACTGGCAGATATTAAAATTAAATAAAAGAGAAAATTTGACTTATATTTCTTGTCACTTTTAAAAGAGAAAGGATATTAGGCCAATTATTTTTTTCCATCCTTTAAAGTAGACTATTTAAAAATTTGACTATTTGGTCTGAACTCTTGAAATAAAAATAAACTGAATTCCCATAAATCCACTGACTTATCTGACATTTTTATTACTCTTTTTTAAAGTTTAATTGACTCCAATTCCCTTCTACATTATGTAATGCTACTTTTAATTCTTATTCTACAAATACAGTATAAGAGTAATGTTTGTCTTTAGGTCTCATTTGATTTCCATAAAATGACAATAAAAAATAACTTACTAAAACATAAGCACCCTGAAGCCATATGTAATCACCATTAATTTCCCAGCAACCTATACAGTTTCTAGTATATAAAAAGCATTCTGTAATTAATGTTTTATGGGTTACATTTGGATAGCACTTTACAGTTCAAAAAGGGCTTTAGAAATTCTTATGTTATTGAATTGTGTCAGCCAGCACAAGGAAAATGTACAGCAACCAAAGATTCCAGGAAAAATTCTAACTGAATTCTTCAGCCTCCCTTATGATGATACAACAGAAAATGCCATTTAGGAGTCAAAATTAGAATAGTTATGAATAAAGTAATTAAATGTATATGCAAAACATTGATATGGTGATTAAGAGATTGTAAACTGTGATGCAACCGTTTAAAAAATATATCTATGCCTAAATGGAAGGCAGATCAACAATGAAAAATAAATCTACATAATAGTAATTCTTACTTGAATCTTGAATATATGATTTCCAGTCAAACTCAATGACAGTTTCATTTACAAGTGTGCCATTGTAATTCACAGTTATATTCTTCTCTATACTATGCTCCTCCAGGGAAGAATTGGTGGGAGGCCATTGGACACATTTATTCCGCAGGTTGCCCATGAAGAGCTGCAGGCCGATCAGCGCAAACACGCTCAGACAGAACACCGTCAGGATCATGACGTCTGAGAGCTTCTTCACAGACTGGATCAGGGCCCCCACGATGGTCTTCAGGCCTGAAAGAACGAAAGAAGGCCATTACCACGAAGACTTAAAATGTCTGAAAAAATAGATGCCTTATAATTTTCTTGAAAACATAGATTCCATGCACAAGTCTGAAAATGATGCCAATGCTAGTGAAAAAGCAACACTTGATGGTAGGCTGGTGTTTTTGGAGATGACTTCCAGAAAGAAACAATGAAAAGAAGATCTATATCCCAATATGTTGGAGAGAAAATAAGGGAAGATTCCTGGTCGTCATAAAGCCTATATTGGAAAAGGCTCTCGTATTTCTATTTTTGCTAATGAAACTTGCCCCATAATTTCATTAGTCAGTTTATACCAAATTACCTGAATAAATATTTTTGAATTTTACTTATAAGTAAGAAATATTTTGATATAAAACAGGGGGTAATTTGGAGTATAAATATACCTTAAGATAATACATATTCCATGCAGACTCATGCTAGTCTGTATTATCTTATTCCCTTGCCTTTAAAATATATGTATATTTATTGATTTCAGAGAGAAAGGGAGAAGGATAGAGAGATAGAAACATCATGGATGAGAGAGAATCACTGATTGGCTGCCTTCTGCATGCTCTACCCTGGAGATTGAACTCACAATCCAGGGACATGCCCTGACAGAGAATGGAACCATGACCTCCTGGTTCATAAGCTGATGCTCGACCACTGAGCAACACTGGCCAGGCTTCCCTTGTCTTTTTAAACAATTTTAAGATTACATTGTATTGGCATAGATACCAATGACTACGATAAATAAGAAATTACAGATCGGTACATTCAATAGGGACCAAATCCTTACAACTGATATAGAGAAAAAATTGACATCTTTAAGGACAAATCATAGAGACTCCATATTACAGTGTCTCAGGCAAGAACTTGTTAAACTCCAAGGCTGATAAAAAATGTTAAATCAGCCCAACGGGTGTGGCTCAGTGGTTGAGTGCTGACCTGTGAGCCCAGAGGTCACTGATTCCTTTTCTGGTCAGGGCACATGCCTGGGTTCAGGCTTGCCCCCCACAAGGAGTTGTGCAGGAAGCAGCAAATGAATGTTTCTCTCTCATCAATGATGTTTCTATCTCTCTATTCTTCTACCTGCCTCTCTAAAAAAATCAATAAAAAAAACGCGAGACAATAAAAATTTTTGTCCCAATAATAAGAATAATTTTCTTTAAAACACCCTATTGTGATTACTATGATTTTGATTATTTTGGTTCTGATTTTCTGAAATGCTGCATATCAAGTAAAGAAGCTGTTATTGAAAAACACATGATGGCTTTTAACCCAGCTCTCACCTGGAATGACTGAAATTGTTTTCAGTGCTCGGAGGACTCTGAATGTTCTCAATGCTGAGACATTGCCCAGGTCCACAAACTCTGTCACATATCTGTAATAGGGAGTTCACACACAAACACAATAACAGGATACAAAGAAAGAGCTGTAGATACAAGGAACCTTATGCTTTACACTAACCACTTCTTACCTGGGATTACAGAAATAGTTTTCAAAGCTCTCTGAAAGTTGGAAGAGCTGAAAAATTGCCTAGGCTTACAAATTCTGTTACAAACCTGTAGAATTAAATCAGAGTTATTAAAAATTTAAGCAGGATTTTATATATTTGCATGGGTCTTTTATAAAGACATTCTTGGTGATTTTAAATAATTGTGTCAATAGAAATTTAAATATTAGAGCCTATAGCTGTGGGTTTCTTTATTCACATAATTTAAGGCCATCAACTAGATATAAACTTCATAAAGTGTACAATCCTGTTGCCATTTTGAAAAGCAAATGCAATCCACATCATGTGTAACTTAGGAGAATTAAGTTAAAAGAAAGCTTAATTGTAGTTTCCAGGTTGCTGTTAGAAAAAAAAAGCATTCAATCATGCAAGTGAAATTTATGCATGGAAAGGCAGATTGCCTGACTGGCTGTACATGAAAAAGTTTTTCTAGGGTAACATTTAAATGAAAGTTAGGCAAATTAAGAATACTATTTATGAGGCCCAATGATGCTCTTGCCCCATTACTCCTATTTTGTTCTAAAAAACAGTAGTCCCAACATGCCTTCTTATAAATCGTTGCCAGAAGAAATGGTGATTAGATTATGGAATGAAGAGGAGAGAAGCAGCATTTGGAGCCCTGAGTGTATCAGCTCTGCTTCTCTTCTCATCTACCCAATATATCTGTAAAGGCTAAAAAGTTCGCTCCGGAGAGAATGATAGGAGAAGTGGTGCAGGTCAACTTTCCTCCACACACTAATTTCACCTACTCCTGAATGACCTTCTATTACTTTTCTGAGTTTCTTCTCTCTTGGGGAAATTTACCACTTGAAAGAAAAAGGAGGGAATGTGGGGGTACACAGGGATGCTGACATTGTGCATATAATGAGTGTATCTGAAAGGAAGGTATGAATAAAAGGTTTATGTTAAGGTTTATGACAAAAGTCAGAAAGGGAAATAAGAAAGAAAGAAAAGAAATCAGTTTAGAAGTAAGAAGTGGCAGAGTAAGACTTAAAATTATTTGCTGATGAAATAAAAATTTAACATTTTCCACTCAGTTTGATTTGGAATGTTTTGTTGCTAATAGATGTTTATTTTCTGTTATTTTACCAAACTAATAGAGGATGGAAAAGTCAATGGGTGAGGTCAATGTAAATTGGTGCGGCCAGCAGAGTTGTTTGTGCCTGTATTTTTTAAAAGTCATTTTCACAGATATAAAATGAATAAAGGTTTGCTTTCTTATTAGTGTGTGTTGAAAAATCAGCATGTATGAAACTTGCTAGGTGTTTGTTACATGTGAAAATTGTAATTTCAACCAATGCAAAGACTTTATGCCAAAGTGAAATGTCACTTTGACCTCTGTTATACTAAATTAAAATCCGAAGCTTAAATGTATAAACCATACCAAAATATTCTGCAGTTATAGCAATCTTATTCTTTCAAAGCATACATAGTCATAGAAAGGCAAACCATATTCTTTTGAAGTTTCAAAAAAGGCACTTACGCAAATGTAATGACTGTAAAGTCGAGCCAGTTCCATGGGTCCCGAAGGAAAGTGAAATCCTCTAAACAGAAGCCCCTGGCAATAATTTTTATAAGTGATTCAAAAGTATATATTCCAGTGAAGGTGTACCTGGAGATAAGTATCCAGAAAGAATTGATAAAGTAATATATTTTTCATAACATGTCAATTTCTTATCACCTTATCAGTGGAATAGGTGAATATTGTAAAAGAAATCTAAGCAGGTTGATATTATTTTCATGTAAATAAAACATAGCCCTTACTTTAAATTCAATTCCCTAACACATGAAGAGTATCCTGAGAACAGCATGAGAAATACATGCTGAATAAAGTTTAGCTAAGTACTGTCTAAAATGTAGTATTGACATTAATGCATAAAACCCCCTGAGAATTATCTAGTACATTCATGTGATGGAGTGGCCAATCCATAATATTGCAGAAGCATAAAATGATTTTTCTTCCGAAAGTAAAAAACTCAGTTTCAATCATGAATGAAAACCACTGACAAATTAGCAAGTCTTTATTTCTCTCTTTCCATAAGATAGGTTAACTTACTTGCCAAAAGAATTTAGTTAACAACAAAGTAGATAATTCCAGAGTCATAATTTAGAATGAAATATGAAGCTAACTCAGAAACTTGGATGTTTCCAAGGTTTAAAACTTTTACTCAAAAGTTGAAGGATAAAATCACAAAAACTAGGATGACTAAAAGACCTGTGGATGTCACATGTCAATGTCAATACTTTAGGCGTTCTTTGTATATAATGTTTTTCCTTCATAATCTTGTCCCTTTTATGATTGGCTCCAATCTGGAACTGTCTAAGAACTGAAGAAGATCTTCGGAATAGCTCTGGGCTGTTGTTTTAAGGGTCAACAGCCATGGAGTAATAGTGGTCACAACATGGGTAGAATGAGCACCTATCAAGGATCTGGACCCTCTGCTCTCAAATGTATTCCAGAACAGAGCCCACAAATGTAGTTAGTAATGTTTCTGTTTTCAGAAAATGCCATTCTTTCACCTCAGTTAGTTTAGTCCTCATCTATTGAGTTTTCAAGTTTTAAAATCCTGTTGGGGTATTTTTTCTGCAATTTTTTTGGTGAAACCAATATTGGCTTGAACCTGAATAGGATATGCCTGATGGAAGGGAAAACTTTGTGAGACTCAACAAGGTCTTCTGATGGCATGTGTAACCTGCCCCTATAAATTTGTAACTCACTGAATTCATCTGAAATTTACCTGGGATCAAGTCTTACTACATTGGCAATTGTTTTCACCACATTTGCTTTGAACACTGTAGATCCTAAAGGAAAAGTGGCAAGTGTCCAAGAATAATGGGCTCCTGGTATCCACCAAATACATATGAAGGAGAGATATTAGCTCAACCCTAGCATGTCTATGGGTTAATAAGTATTCACCTTCCTGCTTTGTAATTGTGCCTAAAAATGCCCTTAATAAACATACTCTTTGGTTTTATTTAGAAGGTACATTAAGACATAGTTTCAAAATCCTAACTATATGTATATCTATGTCCTTATGTATATATTTATATCTATTTACCTAACATACATATGTAGTTACATAGTAGGTCAAATATAAGTTGAACTTACTCTACATTCTTTGTCCATTCAGGAGGGTTACTCATTGTCATAAACACACAGTTGGTCAAAATAGTGCACATAATTAGCATGCTGAATAATGTGGTTATTGTTAAGGAACACACACACACAAATACAAATCTATGTATTATGTAAAACTAACATTGAAAAGCTTAAACTAAATTTTAGTCAGGGCTCATAAAAAATACACCATGGACAAGTTATCTAATCTCTTTAAACTTCAGTTTTGTCATTGGTAAAATTTAGTAATAATATCACCCTCATAGAGTAATGATATAGATTAAATGAGATAATATACAAGAAGGCTTTATATAAGGACAAAATGTTGCTTTTGCTACTATTACTATATGAAATTATTTACCCCCCAGAGAACATTAGTGGGAAAACTATGTGCAATTTGGAGTCATATAGTTTTTGAGCAGAGAGACTTAACTATTTCAGGTGATTAAAATAATAAGTTGTTGAAGAGAGCACATATCTGCAATATTGTAATTTCTGAAATAAATGTTACTTAATAGAGTTCAACACATTTAAAAATTTATGTACAAAGTGCTAGGTGTTAGGTTGTTCTGTTTTGACTGAATTAACTATAGCAGCCATGGATATGATTAAAAGTGAATATTCTTGAAGGCCAGGACTTAACACGTTGTGAATAAAATTAAAATTTAGCCTAAAAGTTGTCTTGGGCAAGTCACTCAGTCTCAGTTTGAGATTCAGATTAAATGAGTTAATGTGTGTGATATGGTAAGTATTAGCTAAAACAATGACTAAAAGGGATCTAGAAAACAAATATTGTACACTTTACTTTAGACATCAGGAAAATAAGGCCTAAAACATAGAGAAATTAGATAATTTAGCCGAGGACTAGAACTTAAATTTTCTGCCTTTATATTCAATATTCTTTCTACTACAGTTTATTTCCAAAACAAAAATTTTCCATTAAGTAAAAAAAAAAAAAAAGTTTTCTTCAAATGACCACATGATGGCAATAGAAACAAAAAGTAGGATATGGAAACCATATGCATAAAAATGCTGAACATATGATTTTCATATTTCAAATCTTTTAATTTTAACAATAACATATCACTGAGGATTTTCTTGTTATCAGTTTAAAAATACAATGGTCTTTTAAGTTTTATACTTTTTTAAAGAACCAGGTTGTATGAGTTTATGATCATTACATTAGTATTTCTATTTTTCTTATTGCCAAAGCCATCAAATGAGACATAATCAGAAATTACGTTTTTGTCAATAAATATGAACAGATGAAGTTATTTGTAAAGTCCTTCTTTTTCTTTAACACCATGGGAATCACATTGCAACATCCCTAAAAGACCATTTGGAAATATAATCAAAACTTCTTTTATTAACTTCTGTAGTCTTTACTAAGCAATCAGTTTTGCTTGGTAGTAATAATTCTATGACTTAAATTGGAAATTCAGCCAGTATTCCTGTAAGTCCTTCACTGAATTCATTAGGAAAGTTCAAGAATTAGCTAAGTATTAGTCAAGCCCTCTGACCTTCTTTCATAGAAAATATGCTTACAGGTTTATTTTAAGGTAAACTAAAATACTCTTTATTATAAATATGTCTAAACTTGGCTATGGAATTAGATTTATTTAATATCATTCTTTGCTGCATATTCCTGATCATTACAAACTGTGTACAAATATAGTAAAGAGTAGTATAGCTATCTTACACTAGATTTGTAGGACTTAACACATACAAGGATTATTAGAAAAGTATATATAGATATATAATGTTAAGACTGTAAGTTTAAGTGACATCTATGTGACTAATACACTTCAAGAATAAAGCTTAAAAAAAGAAGAATAAGGCTTATATGACAAAAGTAGATACAAAATTAGAGTGACAAAAGCCATAAAATATATATGTCCTAACTTAATTTTATATTTAGCTACAGAGCACTTATAGATTATGTAAAAATAGTTAATATTGATTACTTGAAAAGGATATGAATGTACCAAAATCTTAATAGCTATTTTCCTAAGAGGATTGAAGGGAGTTAAAATGTACAGGGCAGAGGTGGCACTGAACCGGAAGATGGCCTTCCCTTTATTCAATACTATAAAAGTCTGTAAGATAGGAACACAACATAGAAGTATAAAAGTATAAACCGTTTAAACTCTATTGTCTACTTTCTATTCTCTATCACAATGAATCTTCCAATGTTACAACTTTCAATGTGCACCATGAAGACAATCTGCCCCTGTATTTCTTCTTAACAGAGAGGGCATCCAAAAGCATCACTTACCTTTTACCCCATGCTTTCCTGCAATTTCATCACATAAGACATATGCCAAGGGAATTTATTTTCTTAATATTTTAAACATCTGAGTTAAATGAATGTCTTAAATGGGTGGATATTTCATTTTATTCTGAAAATCGTAAGACACTACATTCCTTAATAGCGATTTCAGCTTTTCCAATTCAAATATCTTGAAAAGTAATTCTGTGGAATGCAACATCACTCAACAAAACTAATATTTAAAAAAATAATTTTTTAAACATTTATGCTTATAAAATGAGTATAATTCTATTGGTAATAGAAAATAAAAACAGTCACCATCAAACCCACCCTTGGGTTAGATGGATATAATCCAATAATTGATTTTTTGGAGGCCAAGTTCCCTGGAGAGTATCTGTTGACCAAGAATGCTAAATTCTGTACTGGGATTTCTGAATTAGCTGACACATTGAATTCTAATCCCAACTGACTGTAGTGCTTTCTTAGCACAGAGGAGTAGCTCAGAGCTTCTGTAGAACCTGGAACCCATACATGTGAAAGAAACTTCATTTTAAAAATTAGGTCTAGAAAGCAATTAGCAGTGTGCAGAAAAAAAAGCAGCAACCTACGATAGCATATGAAAGATTCTGAGTCAGTGTATCTTAAGATGCTTACTTACAATCAGACAGAGTTGGGGGTGAGGGAAGCCATTTTCTCTGTGAAGAATATTTCATAGGAAGAGAACGTCATACCTTTTTATTTAAAATTCACCAATTCTTTAAAAGTTGTGGGTTTTTGCCTTGCAAACATTTACTATGTTTAATTTCTACTAAGAATATTTGATAGGTGTTTACATGCTTCATTTAGTCTTCAGGTCATTCATTGATAGATTTTTCAGTTCTTTTTCCCTCTAAATTCAAGTATAGCAATCATTTCAAAATGTTC
>PVJN01048241.1:0-15679 GCA_004026805.1 Lasiurus borealis
GGCCGGTCCGTTGTCCGGGGACTCACGGAGAAGACGGCGTCCAGCCGCAGCAGGTAGCACTCGTTCTTCTCCAGCGGCTGCAGGAGGCTCAGCAGCTTGTTCTCGATGAGGAAGCCCTGGGAGGGAGGGATGCATCAGGAGCGAGTCTGGGCCTGCAGCCGCCTCTTTGCACCCAGCGAGGGACGATCCCACCCAGCCAGGGACGGCCCCACCCAGCCAGGGACCATCCTACCCAGCCAGGGATGGCCCCACCCAGCCAGGGACCATCCCACCCAACCAGGGACCGTCCCACCCAGCCAGGGACGGCCCCACCCAGCCAGGTGGTGGTCCCACCCAGCCAGGTGGTGGTCCCACCCAGCCAGGGACCATCCCACCCAGCCAGGGATGGTCCCACCCAGCCAGGGACCATCCTACCCAGCCAGGGACAGCCCCACCCAGCCAGGGACCATCCTACCCAACCAGGGACAGCCCCACCCAGCCAGGGACGGCCCCACCCAGCCAGGGACCGTCCCACCCAACCAGGGACGGCCCCACCCAGCCAGGTGGCGGTCCCACCCAGCGAGGGACCGTCCCACCCAGCCAGGGACAGTCCCACCCAGCCTGGGACAGCCCCACCCAGCTAGGGGCGATCCCACCCAGCCAAGGACAGTCCCACCCAGCCAGGGACAGCCCCACCCAGCCTGGGACAGCCCTACCCAGCCAGGGACAGCCCCACCCAGCCAGGGACAGCCCCACCCAGCCTGGGACAGCCCCACCCAGCCAGGGACCGTCCCACCCAGCCAGGGACCATCCCACCCAGCCAGGGACGCTCCCACTGAGCCAGGGACCGTCCCACCCAGCCAGGGACCATCCCACCCAGCCAGGGACAGCCCCACCCAGCCACGGACGCTCCCACTGAGCCAGGGACCGTCCCACCCAGCCAGGCGGCAGTCCCACCCAGCCAGGCGGCAGTCCCACCCAGCCAGGGACGCTCCCACCCAGCCAGCCACCCCCCCACACACAGCCCCTCTGCCAGTCCCCTCACCGACTCATCACACAGGAGCATCAGGATCTTCCTGGTGGTGCTGCCCGAAACCTGCCGGGGCAGGTCCAGGTAAGACTCCAGGTTCAGGTCCGTGTCTTCCAACCCCTCCTCTTCTGCAGGCGGGCGAGAGAGGAGAGCGGGAGGGGGAGGGAAAGGACATCAGCGTTCCGTGGCCTGGCTGACTGACGGGGAGAGATTCAAATTCACCTCCTAAGAAGCCCCTTGAAGGCGCTGGCCAGTCCCTTCGGCTGAAGAAAGCCGGTTGCGTGGGGAAACAGGTGGGGAGAAGAGACTCTGGAGCAGCGGTTCTCAACCTGTGGGTCGCGACCCCTTTGGGGGTTGAACAACCCTCTCACCGGGGTCCCCTAAGACATCCTGCATATCAGATATTTACATTTCGATTCATTAACAGCAGCACAATGACAGTTATGAAGTAGCAACGGAAATAATTTTATGGCTGGGGGTCACCACCACATGAGGAGCTGTGTTAAAGGGTCACGGCATCAGGAAGGTTGAGAACCACCGGTCTGAAGGATTGTGTCTTTCTTGGACAGATTAACTGCCCACTTTTCCAGCTTCCCTCTGCCCGGAAGCATCGCACTCAAATCCAGCCGAGGCCAGGAAGGGGCGCTTGGGACAGTGTGAGCCGTGTTCCTCACGTCTTAGAGCTCCTTCCAGCCAACTTGCCACCTGGCTCCTAAGCTCAGCAGGTGGCAGCAGCCAGTCCACGGGTGGGACATGGCTGCCTCGCAGAAGAGGATCACCGTCAAGACCCGGCAGCTGATAGCAAAGGGCAGACATTTTCTTCACTAAAATTGAATACAGTGGTACCTCGAGATACGAGTGCCCTAACATACGAGATTTTTGAGATACGAGCCGTCGAGCGAGCGATTTTTGCTTTGGAATACGAGCAACATTTGAGATAGGAGTCATCGCGAGGATCGGCCGGCTGCACACGACCCACCAGTTTACCGCGACTCGAGCGTCTCCTAGTTTCCCACGCCTCAAGGTTACGGAACGAATTAAACTCGTATCTCGAGGTACCGTTGTACTTTTAAGTGTGTTGAGACTGTATATTTCTCGTCTGGAAATAGGAACAGACACCACTGTCCCATCAGGTGTTACTGGCTGTTCCAGAGGCAGAAGGAAATGAGACTTATGAGGAGCACATGGGAAGGACAACAGGGGACACTGCTGGTGGCACGCACAGTGGCATTTACCCAACAAAACACAGAGGCCTTTACCCTCTGGCCCAGCACCCGCAGGCGGCCACCGATCGATGCCTCTCACACCGACTGGTTGCCGTAGCACCGTGGTCGGCAAACTGCGGCTCGAGAGCCACATGCGTCTCGTTGGCCCCTTGAGTGTGGCTCTTCCACAGAATACCACGGCCTGGGCGAGTCTCTTTTGAAGAAGTGGCGTTAGAAGAAGTTTAAGTTTAAAAAATGTGGCTCTCAAAAGATATGTCAATCGTTGCTATTTGGCTCTGTTGACTAATGAGTTTGTCAATCTCTGAGCTTAGCACATGCCCCGGCCAGGGCTGGGGATCAAACCTGCAACCAAGGTACATGCCCTTGACCGAAATCGAACCCAGGACCCTTCAGTCCACAGGCTGCTGCTCTTTCCACTGAGCCAAACCAACTAGGGCAATGTTCTTCTCTTTCTCTCTCTCTCTCTCTCTTTCTCTCCCTCCCTTTCTTCCCCTGTTCCCTTCAGTATTTTCTCTAAAAATCAATGGAAAACATATCGGTGGGTGAAGATTAACCAAAAAATAAAGTAAGTGCTGTTCCCCATGAAAAAGAACCAGGTCTCCTTAGAGAAGTGGCTGCTTCCAAACTTGAAGCAGGAAAAGTATCACGTGAGCCTGGAACCCGGGTCATTCTGGAAGCCAGGAAGCTGTCAAAGGCTACGGGGGGCAGAGGGGGACAGGGGGAGGGGAGGGTGTTTAAAGGACCCGGAAGGATCCCGCAGGCCAAAGATGGACAAGTTGAGCATCACTAACAATAACAGTTGCAGCCAGCCAAAACCTCATCACATTTGTTTAAACCCACGTGTTTACAAAGATGCTTCCCGATATACACAACACATCACTGGTGACCTTGGGAAGATGCTAGGCCCCAACCCATGTATTCTGCAAAGAGGGAAACAGAGAAAGAATAAGCATCTGTCCTGCTTTTCCCGTACAAACTGTATCTCGGAGCCACAAGCAGTGATGAGGGGGGATTCTCTTTTCAGAAGTGTCCTGGCTACTAAGTGATGGCATTGTGATAAAATTTGGAATATTGGCCAAAACTGGTTTGGATCAGTGGATAGAGCGTTGGCCTGTGGACGAAAGGGTCCCAGGTTCGGTTCCGGTGGAGGGCATGTACCTTGGTGGCGGGCACATCCCCAGTAGGGGGCGTGCAGGAGGCAGCTGATCGATGTCTCTCTCTCATTGATGTTTCTGACTCTCTATCCCTCTCCTTTCCTCCCTGTAAAAAAATCAATAAAATATATTTTTTTAAAAATTTAGAATATCGCTGGTTTGCAGTCCCTCGTGCTGTTAGTGGATCTTGCGCAATGACTGCTCACATCGCAGAGAGAGAGAGAGAGAGAGAGAGAGAGAGAGCGCGAGCCTGACATGGAGGTCACAGCAGTGACCTTAGCAAAACAAATCCCACCCGAATCAGACACCAGCCTTCTAGACCCAACGTCCCGTTTCTAACAAGGGGAAAGGGTAGCCCTCTGAATTGGAGATGTAAACGCAGTGCCCACCAATGGCACCCTGCAGACCTCCTCGCTAGGAGACCCCTCCCCCTTCTCTAGACGGCAGCTCCCTCATCTGGAAAACGAACGGGCGGGCCCGGGCCTCTGTGCGCGTCACCTGTTTGGATGAGCACCTCTTCCAGTATCTGGGAGGCGGACTTCTGCTGCTGCTGAAAGAGAGGCCCCACATTCTTCAGGAACCAGAAATCGGGGGTCGTCCAGGGAAGGCCCAGGTGCTGCGTATAGATGATCCTGTCCACGTCGAAGGCTCTGTTTATCAGCCCCTTCGCTTCCTCTTCGTTCATCACCCAGAAATCCCGGAACTTCTCCTCGTCGATGAGAACAAAATGCCTGTGGAGGAGAGTTACTGGGCACGGTCAGCGGAGCCCGGGGCCTGGCGAGGGTCCCTTCAATTAGGAGGAGAGCAAGACCTGAGACAGAACGGGGGTAAAGCCTGGGCCACTGCCCCTCACCCATGACAGCCTGAAAGCCCTCCCAGGAAGCTCAAGAAAAGGGAGGTGACATGCGAGTAGAACAACAAGGAAGACAGCACAGAGGACTCTTCGGTGCCCTGGCCCAGCTCCAAAACAAAAAGCTGCTGATACCCAAGTCTACTGAAACCCTGGCCGCCACCCCCTGACCCAGGCCCCTGACCACCTCATGGCCCTCTGCAGCTCCTTGAACTGTATCACCAGGCGTTTGTAGTCGGAGGTCAGCGACTGGTTCTCCTCCTGAAACTGCTTTATCTGCTTGGCATACTTGGACCGCAGATTGTTCAGCACGTCATGCAGGCTGGTGGCAGAGGGAGAGGTCAGTGCTGCCTGGGAGAAGGCGGGATGTCCTCGCATCTCTGTGGCTGGGTTCTCTGAACCCAGGACCAGCCCCGGAAGGGCAGAAAACCCTCCCACCTAGTCCCCAGCGCAGCTCCAGCTGTGATCAAGGGGAGGAAGGCAGCTGGGGGTCATGGGAGCGGCCAGAACTCAACCGCATTTAAAACCTGCCCAGGCCAACAGCGGTTTGGCTCCGTGGATAGAGCGTCGGCCTGTGGACTGAAAGGTCCCGGGTTTGATTCCCGTCAAGGGCAGGTACCTTGGTTGTGGGCACATCTCCAGTAGGGGGCGTGCAGGAGGCAGCTGATCGATGTTTCTAACTTTCTATCCCTCTCCCTTCCTCTCTGTAAAAAACAAAACAAAACAAAACAAAAATCCAGAAGCCCAAACCCACCAAGAGGCCACCTTAAGTGTGACTGCATCTTCCTCAGCATGTCATTTGTCAGTGTCTCTACCCAGCACCAACCTCCCTTATTAAAACCTCCACTTCCGACCTCCGGAAATAAGGCCGATAGGAAGGGAAAAACTAAAACTGCCCAGCACAAGCCTAGGATAGAGGATCTTCCGCTCTCAAAGAGCTGACTGACACTGTTTACAGGCCCAATAACTCTTTCATTCATCATCACACATGAAAGGTCTCTTCCGTGCCAAAGATCTGTTCCAGCACAGAGACGAATAAGAGATATCCATCCGGTCAGAGACAAAGACACACATTAATGACGGGACGGGTCGGGACGGTGTGGGATTGCGCTAGGAGACCCACACCAGTGCAGGGCAGCCTGTGGTGAGGCATCTGACTGCCCCTGGCCTGCAGGGGCGTGGCGTGGCCATGGCTTCCAGCACAGTGCCGGACAGCCTGGCCGGGGAGCCCCGCCTCCCTGCTCACAGCAGCCCTGCGCATGGAAACTTGTCCATGAAATATGCATGGCGGGCTCAGCCTCGAGACCCGGGACCAGCTTCAGACTTCAGGCTCCTGAAGAGGTGTCTCATGTCGGTGCCCCATTTACAGAGAGCTCGAAGGCTGAAGTGGTCTAAGTCGGAAAATTCTAAAAATAACGTTTTTCCTCTGAAGCCTTGTTCTGAGATAATCAGAAGGTCCCTAAAACACAAACACTGATCATTCATATTTTCATCCTCAATAATAAGTGAAAATGAGTTAACTTGGTCTCTGGTTTTAAAATAGTATCTAATTCATCTTCTTTTTTAAAAAATATATTCTTATTGATTTCAGAGAGGGAGGGAGAGGAAGAGATAGAAACATCAAATGATGACAGAGAATCATGGATCAGCTGCCTCCTGCACACCCCCTACTGGGGATCGAGCCCGACACCCAGGGACGTGCCCTGACTAAGAACTGAACCATGATCTCCTGGTTCATGGTCACCACGCTCAACCACTGAGCCACACCAGCCGGCCTAATTCATTTTCTTAACTGGAGCATTCTAGAAGACTTTCCATATATAGGCGTCAAAATAAAAATTTTAATAGCCATCCCAAGTGTTTTTTCCAACGTTATTTAGAAAAAGGAATTCCTTTGTGCCATCGGATTACAGAAGTCAGAGAAACGAAGATAAACCCAGGGCATCCTGGTGGTCCAACAAGGCAGCGGGGAAGGATGGATGAGAAGGGATGGTGCGAGTCCAGGCCTCGGTGCCTGGCTGGACGGGAGGGACGAAGGGGCGTGAGGAGGGACCGGAAACCTGGGAGGGTCAGCAAGGCCCGTTCCAGGAAGCGTGGCCTGGAGCTGACGGGACTCTTCCAGGCACAGCAAGGAGGGGAGGCTGGGCTCAGGAATCTGAACGTGGTAGTCATCAGGAAGGAGTGATACTCAAAGCGTGAGACTCGTATTCGGGGCATTGAAATTAAAATAAAAGGGGTAAGGGTTGGCACAAGGGGGTAAAATGCTTTCTAGAATAACTTATCAGGCAAGAAAAGGCAGAACCATTCAAGGAAACAATTAGGAATAAATTGAGAAAGGAGAGCACAGCTGGAACTGGTTTGGCTCAGTGGATAGAGCGTAGGCCTGTGGACTGAAAGGTCTCAGGTTCGATTCCCGTAGGGCACGTGCCTTGGTTGTGGGCACATCCCCAGTAGGAGGCGTACAGGAGGTGGCTGATCCATGTTTCTCTCTCAGCGATGTCTCTCCTCTCATTGATGTTTCTGGCTCTCTATCCTCTCCCTTCCTCTCTGTAAAAAAAATCAATAAAATATATTTAAAAAAAATAAAATAAAAAATAAAGAAGAGCATAGCTTTTAATGTCATGCAACCCAGAGGAGAAACTTTCCAATATTCAGTATCCACCAATAACAGGACAAGGCCAGGATAAAGCCAGTTCTCTCTCTTACCGTTTATACTCCCCCAAAAGGGGAGCGGTCAAGCCCACCTCCTTCCAGCGGGGACGGGCCCAGGAGAAGGGTGCGCGCGCCGGCTCACCGGTTCATCTTCCTCTTCTGCTGGGACTTAATCATCGTGCTCTCCTCGTCTCTCTTCTTCAGCACCTGGAAGTTGTACTCTAACTTCTCTTGGTTCAGCTGGTAAGTTGCTTTCATCTGCTGGAGCTGCTGCTCGAGAACCTAACGTTTCAAACAAATGATGCTCACTGGCCCCGGTCTAACTGGCCGCACCGGAGGCCCCGGGTGGCGCACTCGGGAGTCAGACTAGAGGCACCTGAGGGACAAATGTCCCACCTGAATCCTTAGAAAATCTATCACGAGAGGCAAGTTGAAGACCAACCAGAAAAAATATATAAATTATGCAACTACACGCATCCCTCTGGTGCGTTAGAGATCTGAGTCACCCCCTCGAAATACCGTCAAGGTTAAGGTTACCATGGAAACCGGCAGTGTTCCCACTCTGACCTTCCCCTTGGTGGGGTTAGTGGTTAGCAGACCATGTTCATTTTAAAGGAGGACAGACACACCGTCCTTACTTTTGGGGTTCCCATTAGCTGTATCCGGTCAAGGGCAGGTACCTTGGTTGTGGGCACATCCCCAGAAGGGGATGTGCAGGACACAGCTGATTGATGTTTTTCTCTCATCAATGTTTCTAATTCTCTCTCCCTCTCCCTTCCTCTCTATAAAAATTCAGTAAAATATATTTAAATAAAATAATTGTCCATGTTAACCAAGTTTTATTAACATCATTTTAATGGTGCATACTTTTGTATAATAACATATATAGCGTATGTATGGGATATGTATCATATATCATATTTTACCAGGTCCCTACAATTGTACATTTATATTGTTTTGATCATTTTATTTATTTTATTTTTTTATTTTTTTAATATATTTTATTGATTTTCTACAGAGAGGAAGGGAGAGGGATAGAGTTAGAAACATCGATGAGAGAGAGAGACATCGATCAGCCACCTCCTGCACGCCCCCTACCAGTTTCGGCTGTTTTGATCATTTTAAATATTAACATAATCCTGGGAACAAGTGGATATAAAACTTTTGGGGTATTTTTTTTTCCTTAAACTAGGTTCTCAGACGTGAAACCACTAGGTCAAAGGCTCTCAATAAACGGATTTCCAAAGGGCACACGCCCCTCCCCACACCATCAGCACTGAGCTTGCGCAGGGCAGGCTATGCCGTTCTAAGTGCAGGCCGGGCCCTTGGGCGGGGTGCTAGGGGGGAGGGGAGGTGGGAGCTGCCCACAGCTGCACCCCACTCTTCCCGAGCACGATTCAATTTAATCTGAAAATTTCTGACTTGAACAACATCCCAGAGGACCCATGGGAGACGCTGCCAAGTGCAGCCTCGTTCGGGTGCACTTGTCCTGGCCGGCCCCGGGCTGAGGGCCTTCCCGCCCTGCGCCCCTCTAGGATCTTCCCGGGCGGGGCTCCGGGCAGCTCTCCCTGCAGAGCTGCAGTGGTTTGTGCTCCCTATGCTCCCGGGCCCCAAATGAAACCTGTCCTCCCGCTGCCCATGGGGAGAGGGGAGGGACATGGGGGGAAGGGATCGGTCCATGCGGTGGCCAAGCTCAAAGTCCAACAGCAAAGCTCCAGGTTGGCTGGTGACAACGGAGACATAGGAACACACGCGGAGAAGGAGCTGCTCCGGATTTGGAAGGACGAGGAGGGCTGTTCCGTCCTCCCTCTGGTCGTGGGGAGCCCGGGCCCTGGAGCGCCTGGATGTCCGCTCCGGTGGTGCCCAGGGGGTGCTCCCATAGCTCTGCCATGAGCCCCTCTCCCTGAGACCTCACTTCCCGAACCCCCAAACACAGGGCAGTTCCATGTTGTAGCACAGCGACAGCACGAGTTATAAACATGCTCTGGCCTGCAGATTGCCGTGTAAATGTCATTCTTCAGGGCATATTGCTACACAATAGGAGCTAGTTCCTGTATCATCGTCTTGAAAAAGAAAAAAACATCCTTGGTGTCTCACCTCCATGAACACAATTTACAAGTCTCTGAACTAACGGAAGGAGGCCATGTCTTGCCTTTGTGCCCCAAAAGAACATGAATCTGTGCTGATTTTCCAGGCAAATAACAATAATCTGTCACCTGATGGCTTTAGTTTGCATCGCTCCACCTGAGTGCACAGCTGAATGTTTATTTAGCGATTGTATTTCCTCTTGGGGACACGTCTGCTCCTGCTCGTGGCTAGAGCACCTTCTTAGAGGACTGGCGCCTGGAGGCGCCAGCCATGTGCCAGGCGCCGCTCCTTACCACCTCTAGCGGCCAAAGGTCAGCCGCTCCCTCCCTCAGCTCTGTCCCAAGGCAGCCTGGGGTGTGTGGGGTGGAGGGGAGGGAGGGAGAGGGCACTGCTTCAAGTTCATGACGTCATTTAGGAGTTCCTGGCGGTGCTGTCACTGACCTTACAGAACCGGTCGCAGTCTGGGCCCCTTACAGCACAGAGTCTGCAGCAGGCGGTTACAGGAATTGCACTGCTCACTGTTTGTTTGCAACACCCCTGCTCCCCGTATTTCAGTTCCGGTGATGCCATGGCTAATTCTCACAGGTTTTAGCCTCAGCATACAGCCATTTTTTTTTGTTTGTTTGTTGTTTAAATATATTTTATTGATTTTTCACAGAGAGGAAGGGAGAGGGACAGAAAGAAACATCGATGAGAGAGAGACATCGATCAGCCGCCTCCTGCACGCCCCCCACTGGGGATGTGCCCCTGCAACCAATGTACATGCCCTTGACCAGAATCGAACCTGAGACCTTTCAGTCCGCAGGCCGACACCCTATCCACTGAGCCAAACCGGTTTCGGCATCATACAGCCGTTTTTGACAGCCACCCATTAAGTATAGTTTTATGTTTTAAAATGATGATTCGTTATGTTAAATATCTTCACTTATTTTTCATTATCCAGAGACATTAAGCCAAGTTGTACTTTATGTTGTGATGAATATTCTGGTATTAAAAGTAACAGCCCCTAAAGTTGAACTAAGCCATTTCACAAGTTTAAATGAGCACATAGGCCCTTTAAAAAAAAAAAACACACAAAAAAAATTTTACTTCCTGCATCAAGCACTGAGTTTCTGGCAGCTTTATGGGGGGTGGGGGGAGGCAGAGAAGGCGGGGGCAGGGCAGAGTACATGATGTCTCTGGGACTCTCTGTGCTCATTCATACTGTGACCTGACGGGCAGAAAGCATTTGAAAAGTACACATTCTCTTTTTTTTCTCTTTCTACTTTACCCACCAAACCAAGCCTGTGTGCACTGGACCCTTTCTGTCTCTGTAATTCGCACACACTCTGGTTCCCTATTCCAGAACTGAACCAGGGCTTGAATCAGCTAAGAAGCTCAAAGGTGACGACGTTGCACTGCGTGACACATCCACTTGACAACGATCGATGACACTCAGCTTCAATGTCCAGTGAAGGTGTGGCTGAGAGGCACCATGACTAAGTCCAGTTTACTAAAATATTTACTAAAATACCACGCGCATGGCAATACGGGAAGCCTCTGGTCTGTTATGTTCTCCCGGTTAAAGGGATGATGCGGCACCGCGCGCTCTGGGTTTCCATTCCAGCACAGGAGATCCGCTCTGCTGAGGAACTGCACACACTCTCCCACTCTGAGTGTCACCGTCAGCTGCCCCCCACATACCCTCACTTCGCCATCACTCCTTCCAGACACAGGAGCCTGGACTGACAGGCCTCCCAGGCTCGCTGCCCCTCGGTCCCTCACCTCCTTAGTCTTACCTCACCTCCTAACCCCCATCATCTCCTCATGTCCCAGAATGTTTTGGCTTTGTTCAAGCATTTGAAAATGAGATTAAGAACATGAGGCTCGCCGAAACCGGTTTGGCTCAGTGGATAGGGCGTCGGCCTGCGGACTGAAGGGTCCCAGGTTCGATTCCGGTCTTGGGGCATGTACTTTGGTTGCAGGAACATCTCCAGTGTGGGGCGTGCAGGAGGCGGCTGATCGATGTCTCTCTCTCATCGATGTTTCTGACTCTCTATCTCTCTCCCTTCCTCTCTGTAAAAAATCAATAAAATACATTAGAAAAAAAAAAAAAAGAACATGAGGCTCCACTCCCACAACTCAACAGCAAACAACAGATCACCCAGTTAGAAAGCGGGTGAAGGACCTGCATAGACATTTCTCCAAAAACACATACAAATGGCCAACAGGCATGTGAAAAGTGCTCAACGTCGCTAAGCATCGGGGAAATTAAAAGCAGAACTACAACGAGATACCACCTCATACCTATTAGGCTGACTGTTAACAAAACAACAAAGAAAAACAAGTCTTGTCTAGGACGTGGAGAAGACAGAACCTGTACCCTGTTGGTAAGAATGTAAATGGGTGCAGCCACTTCGGAAACAATACGGAGGCTCCTCAAAAATATTAAAAATAGAATTATCTTTTTGTAAATTAATTCCCACTCCAGTGATTTTACAGAGAATGGAAGGGAGGGAGAGAGAGGAGAGAGAGAGAGAGAGAGAGAGATAGAGAAACACTGATGTGAGAGAACCACATCAATTTGCTGCCCTTGACTAAACTCAAACCCGTGACCCTTCAGTTTGCAATCTGATACTCTAACCACTTAGCAATACCGGCCAAGGCTAAATAGAATTATCATCTGACCCAGGAGTCCCAATTCTGGGTATGCATCCAGAGGAACTAAAATCTGGATTTTGAAGAGATAGCTGTATTCCATGTTAGCAGCACTATTCACAATAGCCAAGATATGGGAACAAACTAACTGTCCAGCAATGGACTAATGGATGAAGAAACCACGGCCTATGCACACAATGGGATATTATTCCGCCTTAAAAAAGGGAAGGAAATTCTGCCATCTGCAACAGGATGGATGGACCTGGAGGACGTTACGCTAAGTGAAATAAACCAGCCGCAGAAAGATCTGCGTGTGGGATCTAAGATGGTCAGACTCATAAAAGCAGAGACTAGAACTGGCTGCCCGGGGCGGAGGGTGGCAGACAGGGGGAGGCGCTGGTCTAAGGGTACCAAGTTCTGGCCACCGGGATGAGTAACCCGGAGATGTGCTGTACAACGGGGGGCCTGTGACTAGCGGCTCCATACTGTATTCTTAACATTTTGCTAAGAGGGCAGGTCTTACACTAACTGCTCTGGCCACAAAAGGAAAAACACAACAACACAAGCACACGACGTTCCATCATCGCTCCGTTTGTGGTCAGCGGTGCATAGCTCTGCCGCATAAATGGTCATGTTCCCGGGATGACTTCAGAAAGCTTAACAACGGGCATTTTCATTAGAAAGTGTAATGTATGCAGCCCACACAAACGGCGCTGCTCTGTCACAGACGCTTCTGTTCTTTGTAACTTGCATTGCCAGGACATGGCTATGAGAAAGACCAAGCAAAGTTCTCCAGGCTGGTGAGAGTGTTTGCAGTCTGATGGGGCTGTTCAGTCCACTGCTTCCTGTGGAAGGACAGGCGGTGGAAGCGCTAAAATGCTACTCAAGCCGAGACCTGTTTGGCTCAGTGGATAGAGCGTCGACTTGCGGACTGAAGGGTCCCGGGTTCGATTCCGGTCGGGGGCATGTACCTTGCTTGCGGGCACATCTCCACTGTGGGGCGTGCAGGAGGCGGCTGATTGATGTCTCTCTCTCATCAATGTTTCTGACTTTCTATCTCTCTCCCTTCCTCTCTATAAAAAATCAATAAAACATGTTTAAAATAAAATAAAATGCTACCGAAGGCCGTGTGGGAAAACTGACATTAACACGCTTTCCTGGCGGAGGCTGAAATGAACAGAGCGGGCGTGAACAGGAAGAGGAAACCGTACTGCACCTGAATGTAATCACCCATGTAACACGGATGTTGAAACCCAGATTCTAGACTCAGAAAGAACTTCGGAAACGAGGAAGTCTAAGCCCCTCCCCACTGCAGGGACCCTCCAGCCCTGAAGACAGAGGCCATTCCGCCTTGGGATGCTTTCTGAGATCTGGGACTCCGTTTTGAAGGCTAACCATTTTTTTTTTAAAATATATTTTATTGATTTTTCACAGAGAGGAAGGGAGAGGGATAGAGAGTTTGAAACATCGATGAGAGACATCGATCAGCTGCCTCCTGCACGCCCCGTAGTGGGGATGTGCCTGCAACCAAGGTACATGCCCTTGACCGGAATCGAACCTGGTACCCTTCAGTCCGCAGGCCGACGCTCTATCCATTGAGCCAAACCGGTTTCGGCGAGGGCTAACCTTTTCTACAGCGGGTAGTTCTGATGGTGAGTCAGAATCTGTCCCACAGCAATGTCCACCCGCCATCAGGGGGCTGTGTGGAATAAAGGCAAAGATACAGACCAGAGAGGACGGGTCCGAGTCCCGGGTACACCATTCACCTGATGAGGACCCTGTCTCGGAGCCTCAGTTTTCCGGCAGGGAAGATGCTGTTAGTGATTTTCCCTCTCGTGTTAATGTAAGGATTAGAGAAGCTGCCTACACTGGAATATGGAAGCCACTCGTCAGATGGCCACTGGGCCAGTTCGGGGCTGGGACACAGCTACCATTTCCCGCTCTCGGCTAAAATGCCCAGTTCTCTCAACGCCTCCCCGTGGTTCCGGGTTTCCAGACCCGTTAGGCATCGTGGCAGTTCTCCCCTAGTTTACTGCGGAGAGCGTTTCTTCACGCGGGTCTTACAGGTGAGGGCCTTCAGAGGTGGCCGTTCAAAAGAAAGCAGACCAGCCGAAACCGGCTTGGCTCAGTGGATAGAGCGTCAGCCTATGGACTGAAAGGTCCCAGGTTTGATTCTGGTCAAGGGCATGTACCTTGGTTGCAGGCACATCCCCAGTAGGAGGTGTGCAGGAGGCAACTGATCGATGCTTCTCTCTCATTGATGTTTCTAACTTTCTATCTCTCTCCCTTCCTCTCTGTAAAAAATCAATAAAATATATTTAAAAAAAGAAAGCAGACCAGCAATAAATAGCTGTTGAACCATTTGTCCACAGAGTCAAATGTCTTCAGAACAAAGATGGAAATTGCTTTTGAGAGCCAAATTTTTAAAATTTAAACTTCTTCTAACACCACTTCTTCAAAACAGACTCGCCCAGGCCGTGGTATTTTGTGCAAGAGCCACACTCACGGGGCCAAAGAGCCGCCTGTGGCTCGAGAGCCGCGGTTTGCCGACCCCGGTGCTGACCGGACCGCCCCGGATGTTCCTGTGGACGAGGGCGGGGCTCCCGGGGGCCCGGCTGCCCAGGCTGAGCCCGGCGGTACCTGCACGTCCTGCTCCAGCTTGATCTTGATCATGTTGTACTCCTCGAAGTCCCAGATCCGCTGCTTGCTCAGCTGCTTCTCGTAGTCCTCCACCTTCTTGAGGCGGCTCATGAGATACTCCAGCTGCAGGCACGGAAGACGGGGGACAGTCAGGCCCGTCCCGGTCCCGGTCCCGGTCCCGGCTCAGTCCGTCAGGGGCCTGATGGGTGTGGCAGAGGGCACGCCTGCCGGTGTCAGGACTCTCGGGGGATCTGGTGGCCCTCGGAAACCCCTGTGCTTAATGGGGTCCTTGCCCCAGAAACCCCCAGAGGAAAGCTCCGGGAGGAAATCAAGCCCACGGGGGCGCCCAGTACGGTGGAGGGGGCAGTCAGGAACCTTGTCGTCACTCGTGTGAGGTGCCAGGGGTTACCCTAGCCTTAGCGGGGCGACCCCCGCACTAGGCATAGAAATGTCTAATCACTGCGCCGTGCACCTGAAACTCACATCATAGTGTGTGTCGACTGTGTCTGAAAAGCAAAGTGGGGGTGCGGGGTCGGGGGGGTTAAGCACAGACCCTGCAGTCGGATGTTTGTGTTTCTTACAAAAGAGGAAGAGCATAGAGCATCCATTGAGTCTTAAGTTATTTCTTTGCGCCTCACATGTCTGAAACCAAGTGATAGCCCCGCACCCCGGGAAATGTGCCTTCAAAATGCCCCTGGATGGGAGAGGTGCCCAGGACGCGGAAGGGAGGAAGGCAGGACCACGGAAACCGCAGCAAGCCACGAGGGGGCCCCGAGACCAGGGGTAAGGGCTGACCGCCCGCCAGGGCCACCCTCCCCCGCTAGCCCAGGCCAGCGGGGACATCACCCAGCCGGCCCGGCCCCCCGTGACACCCCCTCCCCTCCCGCCCTGCCCCCACCCACCTCTTTGGCGTTGTGCGCCTGCAGCGCCCGCTCCCACTTCTTCTTGTTGCAGGACAGCAGCTCCTGCCGCTCCACCTCAAACGCTTTCTGCCACCGAGAGGGAAAGGGGGTCTGGTGACCTTTCGGAGGAGGCAGGTGCCACAGTGTCCAAGAGCCCGCCGCCGCGGACGGGCAGGGCCTGGCACCGGCCACACCCACAGCCACAGCAGACACTCGAGGTTCGAGGGCCAAAGGACGGCCCGAGGAGCTGGGCACGGACACCCGTGTTAGGAGTCTGGAGAGGAAAGGTGCCGACCGCCCTGGGGCTGAGTCAGTGTTCTCGGCAGGGAGCCGCAGGGGGCCAGGGCCCTCGTGGGCAGACGCAGGGCAGGGCCTGGCGCCCGAGGCCACCGTGGCCGGGGCCAGGCATGCTGGGGTCGGGGCTCCCGGGAAGCCAGGCAGCACGGAGCTCACGAGGAGCTTATGGGGAGGGGGAGGGAGGCCTCCCCCTGGTTCTCTCCTGCTTTGGAAGGATCCAAGTG
>PVJN01048242.1:0-15694 GCA_004026805.1 Lasiurus borealis
TAAAAATAGAAAATCATTTGTAATCTTAACCCATAGAATGAATGGCTACTGATATTTTTACTAAACTGAGACTGCATTGTGCTCTCTCTCTGAGCAAATAATCTCCAGTTTCCCACAGCACTGTTACACCTAAGATGATAACCTGGTTTAGAGGAGACTTGTGTGATCTCTGAGGTTCTCAAAGTGTGGTCCCTGGAGATCACAGCACCAGCGGCTGGGAGTTTATTAGAAAGGCAGATTCTGGCTGTCCCACCCGGCCCTCCGCCTGCTGGACCAGAACCCCAGATGTGGATGAACTACTCTGGAACCTCAGAGTCTACGGTCCTGAACGGAAGCCTGCTTCCCCGCTCTGCTTCTCTCGTTCCTGGCGGCACGAAGACGCAGGCTGCCATCGTGGGAACAAGGCTCCTCTCCGGTCCTTTCCCCCTTCCAGAGGGAGCATGGAACCCTGCTGTCCTCCCGCCTCACTGCAGGACCAGCTGCTGCCGCTGAGGGTGTTCTGGGTCCAGGGCTTCCCAAGACAGGGATGTTCAACTCCTCCCTCAGGGCTGAGCCCCCACAATCCTACCTATAACTCTTGCTGGTTTCAATACAAAACTTTCAGCTGATCTCGCTGCTAAAAACCTTCCTGGTTCTCCCCAGAGCTGGGAAATAACGCCCCGGACAGTTACTAGTCCAAGACCTCCCCTGTGTGGGCCCTAGCGACACCCCCAGCCTCAGCCGGGGGGAGGGAGCGGAGAAGGGCGGGCTCACCTTGGCCAGGTCCAGGTCCGCCTGCTTCCGGTGCCTCCAGAAGGTGACGGAGGAGCGCGAGTGTGGCCGGATCACCGGCTCCCCGTGGACCAGCAGCTTCACAAACACGCTCAGGACGATCACGCCGTTGACCAGCCACAGGAGGAGCGTGGGCATCATCCAGTCAAACCAGCCCCCAGAACCTACAGAGCAGCCGGTCAGCCTGCGAGGAAGGCCCCGGGCAGCCCTGGCCTTGTCTGGGCAGCTGACAAACCGCTCCTATGAGCAGAGGCTCAGGGCTGAGGACAGCGACACTCCCCACACAGGAAGCTACCAGTCAATTCTAGAGCCTAAACAGGACATGGAGCCCATCACTATGGAGATGAGTAAGTCAAGGGGGTGAGGCCATTGGTGTCACGACTGAGGCAAAAGCACCACATCCTCGTTCAAGTCTCCCCCACAACTCGCCTCCCCGGTCCGGCCAGTGTGGCCCCATGGTTGAACATTGACCTATGAACCAGAGGTCATGCTTCGACTCCCCACACATGCCCGAGTTGTGGGCTTGATCCCAAGGAGGGGGCATGCAGAGGCAACTGATCGATGATTCTCTCCCATCACTGATGTTTCTCTCTCTCCCTTCCTATCTGAAATCAATATTTCTACAGGCCTCGCCCCCCCCTCTGGTCCCCCATCCCATCCCCGGGGAACTAGAGCAGTGTGGGTGCCCAGGTTATTTTGCTTTTTCTGACTGAACTCAGGTTTGCTGTTACTCGCAAATTGTGACTTATGCCAGCCCCTCCCAGAAGCAAGCAGGCGAGGGTCACTGCCAAAGCCCTCTGGGACCTGTGAGCAGGCTGAGCAGGCTGCCCACGTGCCCTCTCCTCCACCACAGCCCACTCATGCGGTGGCACAAGGGCGCATCCACCCACCTGACTCCAGCGACAGCACACTGCGGCCAGAGCCCGAGGACGGGTGCTGGTCCGAATCGCGGGCGCCGCCCCAGCGCAGCAGGGCGGTCAGCGGGTTGAAGGACAGGCACAGGAAGGTGAGGAAGCACAGCAGGATCCGGGAGCGGTCCACCATGCCCAGCGCCATGGGGGGAGAGTCCGGCTCATCTTTGACCTTCAACACAGGGCCGAGGTGAGCGTGAACGAGCGCTCACAGCACGGGTGGGTCTCAGCATTCTCCTTCCGTGTGGGTCACAATCAGGCTGTGAGACTGACATTCAGACAGGAGGGCGGCCAGGAGGAAGCGCCGCCAGCCCTCCGGCACTCGCCCTCTTGCCACCTGCGAGACAGCGTGTCCGAAAGGCAGAGGCAGACGAGCTGTGCTTTTCAAAAAGAGCCTCTCACCGAGCACCGCACGCGGTTTCTGTGCGGGTCCCCAGCAGGCAAGACCAATCGAAAGACAGCGGCCCGAGCAGGAGGGTGTGAACTGCCTGCACAGGTGGACAAAGAGCTTCTCGGGTGATGAGAATGTTCTGCATTTGATTATGGTGACATGAGTGTATATATCTGGGAATACTGTACAACACTGTGAAACAGGTGTGCTTTATCACACACTTTACACTGCAATAGATGGGGTAAAGGTCATACGTCAGCATGGATCTCTGTACGGGAGCTGGCCATTTTAAAGCCACAATGTTGCCTTTTCCCTCCCACTTTACAGAGGGAGGACTGGAGCCAGAGGCCTTGCCACCTGGCAGCCCCAGAGAGGGAGAGAGGGAGGGAGGAAGGGAGGGAGGCTGGGATCGAATCTCTTAACTCCCAATGTGCGTGTCCCATACCACTCATTTCAGTATTTTAAATCACCTGAAAATTTCTTATGATGTTGAGATACCTATTTCACATGTACATCATACGGCCTTTTATTATCAAACAGATCACATTTATAAAACACTTAAAAAACAGAGCTTCCTTAATAAAGTGAAGGAAGTGATACCATGAAAAGTCTGAACACACCTGGGAAGGGAACTCTGTGCGTTCAGAGTCAGAGAGCGCCAATGTCCACGCGCAGCGCAGACCCAGTGGCCGCCACGGTCCCAGGAAGGCCACCAGGCTGAGCCTCCTTTAACCAACCCCATGGACCAGCAGCTGCCGGGCTGGCTTGGTCTCTCACAGGCCCCGGTCTGAAGCTGTTAGATCACAGGCCCCGGTCTGAAGCTATTTGTTAGATCACAGGCCCCGGTCTGAAGCTATTTGTTAGATCACAGGCCCCGGTCTGAAGCTATTTGTTAGATCACAGGCCCCGGTCTGAAGCTATCTGTTAGATCACAGGCCCCGGTCTGAAGCTATTTGTTAGATCACAGGCCCCGGTTTGAAGCTATTTGTTAGATCACAGGCCCCGGTCTGAAGCTATCTGTTAGATTGCAACAACTGCAATCATTTCCGGAAGACGGCCCGGAGGCACCTCATCCCGCACCAGCTGACGAGCCGCACAAAGTGGTCTTGCCAGGCCCATTCCGGCAGCGGAAGTAATGAGGCGCCTCCAGCAATGCCTCGCGCCCGCGTGCCAGCTGCTGTTTCCGCTCTGGATCCGGCCCTCATTCCTCTCCGATGAGCCGTTTCAGCAAAGAACCGTTGTAGTTCAGCAGACTACACCGAACCACTTAAACACCCCGCCGGTGTCGTCCCCTCCCCCTCCCCGTGTGCCAGTTTTCTCTTTCTTTCTTCTCCAAAACCTGCCCAATAATCACAGAATCCCTGCTCCTTCCCAGCCCAGGTACCTGTCTGCACCCCCACTCTGCACCTACTATTAGCTCTGGAGAGAGGAGAGCGATGCAGAGGTTGAAGGTTTCGAAAGCTCGTACCTTTGCCTCATCTAACAGGGGGCTTCCGGGCTCCGAGTCGATGGAGTAGGGGGAGAAGCCGGCCTGGGAGCCCGAGTCGGAGGCCGGAGGAGACATCAGAAGCACGTTCTGATTGAAGTCGTCCATCTTCAGGTCCACGTCACTGTCCACCAGGCTGCCCAGGTCGATGCCCTTTAGGAGCTCTGCAAAGAAAGGTTCCTACCTGGCAAACGGGCCGCCTCTCCGGAGTCCCACCTGGGCTGGGGCAGGGGCTGGGCTGGGCTGGATGAGGGGCGAAGGCCCTGCTCCTGCTCCACCCCCGGGGGCGCCTCTTCCGCACCCACGGGCCCAGGACTCTGTCCCCGGCCTGACCGCCGTGCTCCCCACGAGCACTCACTGTTCTTCTGGCTCGCCAGCTTCAGCACCATGTTCTCCTGGCGCAGTTTGTGGTTGACCTGCTGCAGGTACTTGATGTAGTCGATGGCCTTCCTCAGAACGCCAGACTTGTGCATCTGGCAGGGGACGGGTGGAACAGGGGCATAATGCAGGCTGCACCGCGATGGGGGCAGAGACCCTGAGCTGGCGGAATGACGCACGGCTCTGAGCGGGAGGGGCCGAGGTCAGATTCCGCCTCCCCAACTGAGGAGCTGGGCTGTCATCTCGAAAAACCCTAAAGGTTTTCATGAAAAAGCACCTAATTTGCATTTATTCACCCCCGGCCTGGAGATTCCTACATTTCCGAGGCAAAGACGTGTAGGGGGAGATGGCAGGGCACGAAACACCATTTTGCCTGGCACCTACCTTGGCATCTGTCCCCATGACTAGGTCCTTCAACTCAATGATTTTGTCGTTGATGGAGGAGCGGTACCGCTTCTCAATGATGTTGTGTGTTGTCCGTCTTTCTCCTTCTTTGGGGGGTTCAAGCTGCTTGACTCCCCCGGGGACCTGCTTAATGGGCATCTTCTCTTGCCCCATCATCACTGGCATTGTGGTCAGAATGGTCCCACTGCTGCCCACCAGGGTCTGGAATAGGCACAGACACGGGCAGATTTAGCCCTCGGTTAGTCTGGGTCAAGCAACCTCACACAACAAACCTGTAGCTCCCCCCTGAGCCATCGCCCGGCAATGCTTTCCGTGGCCCAGGACCCTTCCTGTGGGTCAGGCCCCACGCAGCCTGAGGAGCCCGGTGCTCAGTCACTGCGCCTCTTTCGGAATCACTGTCCGTAAATAACACTTCGATAGGACTGAAGTGGATAAATTGTCTTATCCTTGGATGTAGGGGGTCCAGAAACAAGTCATTATGATTTCTGCTTTGCTGTCAAACCATTAACCAGCCCTGAGCTGTGCTCACATACAGCACCACATGGCTCTGGCCCCAGGGGAACCTTTTCCTAGTATATGACACATGTCCTCGTCACGTGACAATTAAGCAACTTACTGCCTTTCCTTATACAATTTGGCTATCAAAAAGCTCAAAGGTAGGACTGACACGCTCATCAGAGCCAATTTTTTAAATAGATAGGCCAACCATAGGAGCTCCCCCTATTTGCCCCCTCAAATCTGCTTTCTCTGTTTCTATTTTTACTAATTTTAGTTTTATTTTGTCCAATAAATGGTCTCAAATATCCAAATGACCAATGCACAAATAAAAAGCTGCTCAATGTCATTAGTTACCAAGAAACAATTTGCACATAAGAAATACACGTTTTAAGTGTACAGCTTCAATGGTCATGTATGTATACAACGGGTGTAACTAAGATAATCCAGATCAAAACAGAGTTTCTGCCCCTAAAAGTTCCCTCCTGCCTCTTCCCAGGAACACCTGTCCCTTCTTCCTGTGGGATCTGCTCCCCCACAGCTCGGCTTTGCTCTTTCTGAACTTCACGTAAGCGGAGCCATTAGCACGAGCTTTCTTGACAGGCATCTTTTGCTCAACATACGGCATCTGAGTCCAGTCATGAACTCGTGTATCAATAGTTCTTTCTGGATGGACATTTGGGTTGCTTCTAGTTCTTGGCTTTTTCTGACCCCCTTTTATTGTCAGACAGTCTTGCTAAGATGCTCTAAGTGGCTGAAACCCTACAGTTGAAGGACAGATGCCTTCCATGTCCCTCACCTTCGTGCCCTCCCTGCCTAGTGGGCCTGGGATCCTTTAGAAGCCAAAACCCCCTCAGCAGGACCCAAGAGGCGCGGACTGTTCCTGAGCAACTAAGAAGGTGACTTCTGCAAAGCGACTGACACACGTCATAAAGCTCCTGCACCCGCTCACACCGAGGCTTGGTAACCTCCCCGAGAAGAGGCGGCAGGGGGAGGGCGGCGGGGCGAGAGGGGTGCGGGTGTGGAGGTGGCTCTTACTGGTACTTGCAGGGCGGCTGTCTGGATGGGGGCGGTGAGGGCGGTGAGGGCTGGGTTCTGGACTGTGGCCATGACAGGGCTGCCATCTGTCTTCAGTGTGGTCAGAACCAGGGAATCTGTCTTGATGATCTGAGGCTGCACCAGGACCTGGATGGACAAGGAAACAAGAAAGAGGAGGTGCCTTACTTCCCTATTTTGCATCAGCTTCTAATTGCACAGATCCCGCAGGAGAGAAAGAGAAAATAAAATTTTCCGGAAACGAGAATACAGCTTGATTACTAGGTTGAGGAGGAGAAAGAGAGTCCTGAGTGCCAAGGTCGAAAGGCTTAGAGGAGAGCAGTGCCAGGGGCCTCGCAGGGGAAGAGCGGGCACGGCTCGGTGAGGGGGGGCGGGAGAGGTCTGGTTTGGGACACACCCAGGAAAGCCAGGATAAACCAAAAACATTTTTTAAAGATAAATTACTCTGCTAGCAAGAAAATACAGTGCCACTATGACACGTGACTTAACATTTTAGCACATTTTCTTCCCAGTTTTATGCCCGTTATCTGTATAAATAACACACCTGCATTTACTGGCTCTATGAGTGCCAGTGTACATCCTCAGATGGCATCTCAGCCAGGTCTCTCCCAAGCTCACTGGTACCTTACAGGGCCCAGGCACCCCCACCCATCCTCTGAGCTGTTCCTCACACTCGATGGTCCTTCTAGGCAGGTAGACCACATTTCAACCAGAGACCAGCCCACAGCCCCAAGCAGTGCTCCCTGAAGCCGGTGAGCCACCTACCGGGACCTGCTGCACCTGGGGTGCGGCCACGGTCTGCACCGTGGCTGGGGCGAGGGTCTGCAGCGTGCCATTGGCCGTCTGCGTCAGCACCCGCTGGGCCTGCACGGTCTGCACCTGCTGCTGGATGGTGACCGGCTGCACCTGGGAGGAGGTCACTAGGCTTTGGACTTGAGGCTGAAGGACTTGGGAGAAGAGGAGAGAAAAGTCACGCGGACGAGGAGCGCATTGTGTCACTGCAGCTGCAGCGATAACCGAGGATGGAGTGCCTCATCACGATCCCCGCTCCCCACCTGCTGCTGAGGAGCCGTGCACAGCCATTTACAAGCTGCTCTCATAACAAGAACATCCCAGAAGGGCTGCATCCATTTCCGAGTGCCAATTATTTTATTTTTGTGGGTGCGGGGGTGGGGGCGAGGGAAGCTAATCAGCGAATGACTGTGCCCAGCCAGGGCGTTCAGAGACTGAGCAGAAAGCGCACTCTGGGGTGACGATCTCAGCCGCTCCCTGTCCCCTAAACTGGGGCTGGGGAACCTTTTATCTGCCAAGGGCCACTTATCACATCACTGGAGGGCCATCCAAAATTACCGACTTAAAAATCAGCCTGCTACCTTTGGTCAAACATTGAATTAACTCCCCCCTAATGCCTCGGCGGGGCCGGATGTTCCCACCCCGCCCTAAACCCTTGAAGCCCACGAGGAACTGTCAGGGCCATACTGACGCCCGGGCACCCCACAGGGCAGAGGGCAGCTGACGAAAAGGCGCTGGGACACAGCACAACAGGGCAATCACTCCTTCCCGCAGCGCACGGAGGCCAGCTGCTCGGAGACTCGGCACCTGCGCTGAAGTCAGCCTCTGCCATGGATGCTCAGATGTTTGCTGAGGGAAGAGCTCTCAGCCTACAGGTGCCAGGTCTGGCTGCGGCCGGGGTCAGTTTCAAGACTAATTTCACTCAAGCCTCCGTCTCTGTGCCCAGGACAGCCTGTGGAGCTGGCATGCACAACAGTGATGATGACATTTAAGGAGGCAGCGTATGAACTGTTGCCGGACCACAGGTCTGACTGCCAGTCACCAAAACCTCTCGGAGACAGGACCCAATCTAGAGAGTCTGCCATCCCCAGAGAGGGCAGAATATTTACAATCGACCCCGGAAATATCAGCAAACTGACACCCAAACTTCTCAACCACCGTCCCTGCCACATCCGACGTCTGAATCACCTTGGAAGCTGGTGGCCGCGTTCTGGTATATCAGCGGCTGCTGGATGATCCTCGTCTGGGGAGCAGTGCTGAATGTCGGGGTGATCATTACCGTCTGCTGCTGCAGCTGAGGCTGGGGCTGGGGCTGGGGCTGGGGGCGGGGCTGAAGAACGGGAGTTGCCCTCGGCGGGTTAGGAACCGAGGTGGGGGGGACCTTGACCTGCGGGGCTGTGGCCTGGGGGGAGGTGGCTGAGGGAGAGGAGGACGGTAATGGGACCTGGCTGAAGGAGCGCGGCATCGAGGGCTCCCCCCCGCCGCCGCCCCCGCCATTGCTGCTGCCGCTGCCACCGCTTCCGCTGCCACCGCCACTGCCACTTCCGCCGCCGCCGGGGAAGGAGCCACACAGCTGGTCCGAGAACAAGTCAGGAAACTCTCCCACTTGATTGCTGACAAACTGCAGCATCTCTGTGACCAAAAAAGAAGGAGCCATTTTATTGACATTCAAGATATTTATTCACTTTCAAATTTGCTCAAGAAACAGGCATGGAAGTCCAATGGCATTCCCAAGATCAGAGCAGAAAGGGTCAGGAACCCTCACCTCTCTCTCACGTGGTATCACCTGGGCCGCGACAGCCACCGAGGGACAGCTTCGCCTGTTCGACGTTCTCTCCTGACCCCACCTCCAGGCCCCTTCTTCCCTCCTTCCTGACTGTACCCGGCCTATCAGGACCACCCCCTGTGCTGGGGGAGGGTTATTGTTGGAGGGCATTGCTGGTTCCATTTGAGAGCTGGGGACCCTGGTGCAGAAGGTGGGTAGTCACTGTCCTAAGGCTTTGGAGCTCCCTCCCTGAGGGAGTTGGCTACAGACCAGGCAGGCTCTGGGCTCTCTCTCCAAGGTGGGCAGAGCCCTGGGCACTACTGGTACCCTAAGAACCTCAGGGACAAGGAAGCTGAAGGGCCCCCTTTCATGAGTCTTTAGGGGTGGATGGGTGAAAACCACCCATAAAGTCCAGAACAGGGACATTACTTGGCCAGGGTCACAGAGCTCATCAGGACACGGCGGGTTCTGCACCAGCGCATTCACTGCCGGCGGTCAGGGGGAGCAACCTGGCCTTGCACTCCATGCTTTAGAGGCCGGTTCTGGCCCTCTCTGGCCATGCCTCAACCCCCTCCCCCCCACCCCGGGGAGGGAGTCTATGGGCCCAATAGGATGTGTCCCCCTGGAGACCATGCTCCCTCAGCTCACGCTCCATTCCCTGGGACCACTGAACTCCTGGCCCAGAAGCTGCAAGTCTGCTATAGGGCCTCTACCCGGTCATCCTTCCACAAGTCTACCCAGCCTAACCCACGACTCCGCTCTCATGACGCCTTCCTGCCTCCTCAGAGGCTGGTCCCTGTTAGGAGTCTAGAGCCTCAGTTTTGTCCCAGGTACTTCTTATTTTATAAAATATATTTTATTGCTTTTCACAGAGAGGAAGAGAGAGTTAGAAACATCCGAAGCCTCCTGCACACCCCACCCCACCCCACTGGGGACTTACCCGCAACCAAGGTACATGCCCTTGATTGGAATCGAACCTGGGACCCTTGTGTCTGCAGGCCGACGCTCTATCCACTGAGCCAAACCGGTTAGGGCTGTCCCAGGTACTTTTTAGATCTACAATTCCCTACTGTCTACATATTGCACCCCCACCCCCATCCTCGCCAGTACATTCCCAAAGAGTTACTGCTTGTTCCTGAATCGTGGTACCCCCTCTCCACACCCTCAAGGCCACAGGATGCTGTGATCTGGTCACCAAAACAAGAAACAAAACAGAAACAAACAAACCTCCAAACACCACTTCCCTTATTTCCCCACCTCCACCAGCAGTCCCGCCCGGGACTCGAACAGAACCGGGCGGGAGCTGATCCTGGACCATGAAAAGTCTCACGGTAGGCAAGCAAAATGCTAACAGGGTTCCAATCGGGCAGCAGGAACTTAGCAGCTGAGCGCTTTAAGTGTCCAGTGAATTCAAACTGCTGGCAAAGCAGCATCTAACAAGATTAAAGGCTGCATGCTGGTTATTTACCAACACCTCCAACCGCTCTGCCTCCACTCGGCCTGTTGTGGGAGAGAGAGACAGACCGCCACACATGCTGCCACCTGTACCAACCAATTTCACTTCCTTCATTCGTGATTAAACTAAGAAATGTCCTCACACTCAGCACAAAATGTAAACACAACGCAATTTGGTGCTGGCACATTCCGAGTACAATACCCAAGATCATCAAAAGCTTTAAGAAAATGATGAAGAGAAACCTAGTAATTTGTTGAGCTTTCTGGAATCCCCATAAAACGCTGGGTCTGGGGAATTGACACAGAAGCCTGCTCTGTGCCAAACGAACATCCTCCAGGACTAGGACTCTTGCTTTAATCCATGGAACCCTGAGGAGGGCAAAAGGCAAAAGGGGCCAGAGGCCTGGTAGATGGGTACAGGCTCCGGCACCAGTTGGGTCTCAAGGTGGCACCCAATCTGCTGTGTGAATGTGGGCAAGTCACTTCTCTTGATTTCCTCAGCACAAAAGGCCACCTTAAGAATACTACCTTGCCCTAGCCGGTTTGGCTCAGTGGATAGAGTATCGGCCTGCAGACTGAAAGGTCCCAGGTTCAATTCCAGGCAAGGGCAGATGCCTGGGTTACGGGCTCGACCCTCCAGCAGGGGGCGTGCAGGAGGCAGCCAGTCAATGATTCTCATCACTGATGTTTCTCTCTCCCTCTCTCTTCCTCTCTGAAGTCAATAAAAATATATTTAGAAAAAAAAACCCACAAAAAAGAATACTCACCTTAAGAATGCTACCCTGATTTATTTAACAGCTTAGATTCGTTTTCTCTATTTCTGCACTTTATATAAATGGGTCATACAGGATGGCCTCTTGCTCTCAACATTATATCTGTAAGATTCATCCGTATCGTTACATGTAGCTTTAGACTTTTCATTTTCACTGCTGTAAAGCATTTCACTGGGTGACTATATCATGCCACTGGTAACATGGATAGTTGGAAGTTTGGGACTACTACATGTGCTTTGATGAACACGTGTTATGTCTTTCTGTTGGTAATTCATGATATTTATAACTTATTTGTGTATGAAGGAGGGTGTTGTTGTTTTTTTCTGTTGAGTTTACTTCTGTGTTCCCAGTGCCTAAGATAGTATCTAGCACATAGTAGGTGTTCAATAAATATTTGCTGGGGAAAAGGGTCCTCGCTTGGCTGGTTGCGAGGATTAGTGAGATAATTTATGCGAAGTGCTTGGTGGGGGTCAGATCTTCGCAAAGGCCCCTCCTGGAGGTGCATCTGGAGCACCCACATCAGGCACTTGGCCCTGCTGACTTCATCCCGAGTGCTCTCCAAAGCCTCTGGGAAGACATGGAGCAACTCGCGAGGTCCCAAAGCTAAGCTCACAGGCAGGGGACGAACGCGTAGGCAGATGGATACTTAAATTAAAAGAAATAAATCCTTTCAACCCACACGGACAAGCTCCAGTGGTTGTCTCCAGCCCGGCAGATGGGCACTGGGCTTATTGGCGCCGAGGGCCCGGTAAGACCCAGCATCTGCAGGAAGGATAACAGAAGCAGCTCTTGAGCCCCTGCTCCTGCCGGTGCACAGGCCTCCCTGGGACCCCCTCCTGGTTTGCAGGGAAAGGGGGTGGTCCCACCAAACAGAAGGAGGCCGGGAGACACGAGGCGCAGGAGGCCCACCCCGAGCTTAGCTTTGCTGTGGAACTCGAGCTACCCCGCCCCGTGGGAGCACCCTCGTGTCTCCTTGCTGTTCCCTGCTCCGATGACACAGGCTGTCATTTCCACGGGGAGCCGTGAAACCTGGAAAAGGCCGGCCTGGGAGGAGGCGCGGGCTTTATGGAGCTTTGAAAATGAAGTTCCTGTTCCTGTCTAATGAGCTGCGGCCCCCAGGGCTTGAGGCTGGGTGCGCCCTCCCTGGCAGCTGCCCGCCCCCCCCACGCCCCAGCCACACTCCTGATTTCAGCTGCTTCTTTTTGTTCCTTTTCTTTTAAAAAAAATATATTTTTATTGATTTCAGAAAGGAAGGGAGAGGGAGAGATGGAAACATTACTGATGAGAAAGAATCAATGATAAGCTGCCTTCTGCACATCCCCTATAGGGGGTTGAGCCCTCAATCCTTGACCGAAATCAAACACGACACCCTTCAGTTTGCAGGCGGATGCTTTATCCACTGAGCATAACTGGCCAAGGTTCTTTTTCTTTTTTCTATAGGTTTTTATTTTAGAAAGAGGAAGGGAGAGGGAGAGGATAGAAACATCAATGATGAGAGAGAATCACTGATCAGCTGCCTCCTGCATGCCCCGTAATGGAGATAGAGCCTGCAACCCAGCTATGTGCTCTGACCAGGAATCAAACCAAGACCTCCTGGTTCATGGGTTGGTACTCAACCACTGAGCCACACATGCTGGGCTTTAGCTGCTTCTTAAACGAAGGGTTAAATTGCTAATCAAGTGTACCAGGCCCAAGAAACTATACCTGGGTTTTGGACTCCTTAAAAGCTGGTAACCAAAATTAGAGACTCCAGCTGTCACCTGTGCACTGAAACCGGTCAACCAAAGAGACCCCAAGTTCAACTGCGCTTTACGGGACTTGTGATCTGGAAGTAACAGAAGTCACTTTGCCCTGCTCAGTCTAGCGGCATCTACCTGAGAATGAGGTCACCTGACATATGGTCAGATTAATTCTGGTCAGGAATGACGAGTCTGAAGCCCCAAGTGAGGCAACACTGTCTCCAAACTGTCCGTCAGACGTTTTCCTATGCAGGCCTTGTTTTCGCACACACCGTGAACATGTATGCGAATGGTTTTGGGAAACAGGATCACACCGAAGATGCTCTTTGGTACCCTAAAGCATGGAGTATGTTCACTGTCAACCATTACGGATATTGGTTATATCATCCATTTTAAGAGTTCCAAAGTATTGCATTGCTTTGTATTGTATTGATGCTCTAGATTTAACCCCTTAGCAACGAGGGATGGGTTTTGAACAAAAATCTTTCCCCACTTATCTGATTATTGTATTGGATAAATGTCTAGCATTAGAGGGCTGAATCAAAGGACAGGTATGTGTGCCTTGGCACCGTTACAGCAATGCCTGCTCCTGCCAGCATTTCCCATATGTACCGCTGTCCATCAGACAGTGGGGGAGAGGACATCTAATTGTTTTGATCTGTATGAGTAAGTACCAATGAGGCTGACTATCTTCCCTACCAATTTTATTGGCCTTTGTATGTCTTACTTTGTAAATTGCCTGATCCAAACCTTTGGCCATTTTTTTGTATTGAATTGTCTCTATTTATTGATTTGAAAAATATATTCATATATTATGGGTATTTGTTCTTTCTTATATATTTGCCACACTTTGTTACTTTTATTTTTTAAATATATTTTTTGATTTTTTTACAGAGAGGAAGGGAGAGGGATAGAGAGTTAGCACGCCCCCTACTGGGGATGTGCCTGCAACCAGGGTACATGCCCTTGACCGGAATCGAACCTGGGACCTTTCAGTCAGCAGACCGAAGCTCTATCCACTAAGCCAAACCGGTTTCGGCTGGTTACTTTTAATTTGTTCAGGAAGAATAGTTATTAAGAGTTACCATGTCCTAGCCTGGCAATTTTTCCTCTCTGAGCCAGAGCTTTCTCATCTATAAAATGTGGCTAACAATTATCCCTAATGCCGGGGGTTGTTGAGAGAGAAGTCACATGAATTTACAGCTTGGTGCCTAGCACTTAGTATTAGGTAGTACAATTTATTCCGAGTGGTTTTTTTAACTGTCGGTTTTGCTTAGACTCTTATTTCGAAAATGCAAATTTGTCCCAATGCATTGAATACATTAAGGAAGTAATTTGAGCGTAACCTGAATTTGCGTTTACTTATGCATGAGAGAAACACTAGAAAATGCCCAGCTGAAATGAGCCACCTGGGAATACACAAAATGCACACATGCTCCAGCCTAGAGGTCACCGCGTGTGTTCTTAACCATACCATCGACTGTCTGTCACAGAGGTCAGAACCTTCCATGGTAAGCCACAGCTGGAACCTTCCAGCGCCTACTTCCATAAGCAAAGCTTCTCTCTTTTCCAAGGTAAAGTTCTATTTTTATTGTGGTATTTATACACTTCTTAGCCACTTAGCATGTGCAAAACTGCTATTTTATTAGGTTCCTGTTTTTATTTACTTGATCTTTTTTTGTCACCTCTAGTGTTATGACACCCCACATAAGCACTGTGGTTTTTACTGCATGATTTTACAGAGTATGGTGATTTCTAGGAATTCATACATTGCATTGTAACAGAATTGACCACTTACCAATTTTAATATTATGTAGTAAAATTACATAGTTGTGTTACATTTTAAGTCCCTCATCCCTAGGCTTGTAAGGTTACTCATCTAAACTTTCTTGACTTAGTTTTGTTCATTTTATCTTTCACATTAGCTCAGCCTGACAAACATAAGCACACAGAAGTAAACATGGTGTGTGATGTGTGTCAGCCAATGGGAGGGAGACAGACCACAGCCAGTGGGCAGAGGAGGTAAACACAACATCTAATTCCCAGCGAGTTCCTTCTGGAGTGTCCTGCTTTCAACCTGACGATGTCACCTCCCCTCCTAGGTTTTATTTCTAATAATTAAAAATCTCACTAGTAGTGGAACTCCTGCTGTGGACTTCGGGGGGGGCCTGCTGAGAACAGGTCTTCTAGAACAATAAAAATGTCTGGGCGCTGTGGTCCAGGGCCATTTTGCCAGCTATAAGTGGGTTCTTCTTAAAATTGAAGGTGCTTATGCTTGAGATGAAACGGAATTTTATCAAGACAAGATATGTGCTTATGTGGACAAAGCAAAGAACAATGCAGTGACTCCTGGTGGCAAACCAAACCAAACCAAACCAAACCAAACCAAACCAGAGTAATCTGGGGAAAGGTAACTCGTACTCTTGGAGACAGTGGCATGTATGGTTCATGCTAAATTCTGAAGCAACTTTCCCTCTAAAGGGCCACTGGACACAGAATCTATGTAATGCTGTACCCCTCAAGGACCTAAATTTATTGAAAAGCAAATAAATACAACTAATTTGTTTTAAAAAAATCTTAAAATAAAATGAACTTCAGAGAGGGGAAGGAGAGGAAGAGAGGGATAGAAACACCAATGATGAGAGAGAATCACTGATTAGTTGCCTCTTACACATCCCCCACTGGGGATCGATCCTGCAACCAGGGCATGTGCCCTAACGGGGAATTGAACTGTGATCTCCTGATTCATGGGTTGATGCCCAACCACTGAGCCACACTGGCTGGATAAGTGAACTCTTTTTACTAGCAAAGAAACCACAAAGGGAAGTATTGGGTGGGGAGGTGAGGTTTCTCAAATACTTGTGTTTCACAATATACACAAACGTGTCATATCTGCCTCTGCATATGTCAACTATTACAAAATAAAACACTTGAAAAGAGAAAAAGAAAGCACAAAGGTAGCCAAAGTCACTCTCAGATGGTTTCCAGTCTGCTCTGCGGGGCTCTCTCAGGGGCAGCCTCGGAGGGTCCAGCTCTGCTGGCCAGTCCCGGCTTCTCTGGTCCCAGAAGGCAGGACACCTGAGCCAGCTCCGAGCTTCAGCCAGGAGAGTGGTCTTCAGCACCGCCCTCAATGGCTCTTCTTTCCTCCCAGAAGTTCGCTTTGAAATTCCGGCACCTCCTTCCATGGTATCCATTCTCTCTGCTCCCCTTCCATCCCTGCCTGATCCACCGGCACCTCCTTCCGTGGTATCCGTTCTCTCTGCCCCACTTCCCTCTC
>PVJN01048243.1:0-15678 GCA_004026805.1 Lasiurus borealis
CGCGGCGACTGCCTCTCTGCATGGGGACAGCCATGTTTGGGAGCAGGGAAGCAGGTGTCAGGAGTGCTGCAGTGTGTTTGTCACAGAAGCTGAGGGATTGTGTTCTCGCTCTAATGAAACTTAAGGTGAGGAGAACAGTGGCTGCCACAGGGGCCAGGAAAATGGTTTTGAAAATTGTAAATATCAGCTGTCACGTCTTGCAAGCAGGTAAGTGAGCAGGTAAGTGAACAGGGCAACCCAAGAGTAACTGACAAGAAACTATGGGATCCAGTGGGAAAGACTGTGGGCCCGGCGTTTGTAGGCCTGCATACTGGTCCCTGGTCATTGAGTAGATCCGTGACTAGATGAGTAATGGAACCATCTCAAAACCAAAGTCGTTTGCCTTGAAATTTCTTTGCACAAGAAAGTATAAGACGGCTTTGTAGTATTGCTTAGGACAAGGCTTATTGTTGCGTAAAAGTAAGCCTGGCTTGTAAAAGGATGTCAGATGGGACACGTCAGGAGGAGGTCAGTCTGTATTGTGCCGAAATGTTGAGAGGAGGGGTTGGTAAGTCTAACCTATTTGGAATAAGGAGACGAGATGGTTTATATAGGTGAATACTACATTCTGGATGACTGAAGCTTTCCGATTGACAAACATCTTTTGCTTAAAATATACCTAAAAATAAGTTACCCACTTCACGACCTGTCTGAGCATCCATTTTTGCAATAAACTGTCAGTTCAGGGATGACGCCAAGCGGTGAGGTGAGGTGGCTTGACCCCACACTAGACAACTTCACACGTCATCCTGAGGGGCTGTGCTCTGCGCTGCGCCTGCCCTATTTGGAAGTTGCAAGTTCTATGCATCACCTTCTAACCACACTTCTCTCATCAACCAGCAGCTATCAGAGAATCAAGCTTGGTAAGTTGTGTAAAAATAACTGTAATTTGAATTTAAAAAGCAGTAATCTGAAAGTGTAACCTGGCTGTTCCAGGGGAGTGAAGTGTACAAAGCTCAAGACAGCTGTTATCTGAGGTCGCCTATCCAACTGGGAATTCTTGGCTAATGGAAATGAATCTCATAAAAGGCAGGGCTCAGTGGGATTGATAAATAATTGAGTGTATCTAACTCATCTTCCACTTAAGATGATAGGTTTAGAAGAGGAGATGGCTACAACTTTTCACTGAGGCAAGAATTTGAGGTGAGTGGTAGGTGATGGTTTTGGGGTTTTCCAAGATAAGCCAAAAATTCACCATTTCTTTTCCAACATCAACCATCTTATCGGAACTCTTAGAAACTATCAATATGGACTGGCTTGAATATAACCTATTTTTTTTTTAAATCTATCTGATCATAATGTAGTTACACATACCACCACAATCTATGTAAAAAGAATGAAATGACTCAAAGATGGTTACAAGAGGGTAGGAGAACAGGATTTATGTTTGTGTAGAATTTGTCACTTCACACTGCATTTGAGCTGCCCAACAAGATTGCACAGTAATGACCCTTTTACCCTCACTGATAGAAAAACAGGGATTTATTTTTTTAAATATCTTTTATTGATTTTTTTTTTACAGAGAGGAAGGAAGAGGGATAGAGAGTTAGAAACATCGATGAGAGAGAAACATCAATCAGCTGCCTCCTGCATGCCCCCTACTGGGGATGTGCCCGCAACCAAGTTACATGACCTTGACCGGAATCCAAACTGGGACTTTTCAGGAGCTAACTCAGTGCTTCTGTGTGTCTAGTCATGACGTCACCATTGGCCACACTGACTAATTTCCCCATCCCCTCTTCATTACGCACAGAGGGTAACCTATGATATAGACCACCCAACAAAGCCCCCTAGCATTAGAAGGAACCTTGGAGACCCCCTTCAATGACGCTGTTGTACTGAAGGAAACAGAGGCTCCAAGAGGTTGCAACTTGCCCAAGGTCATGAGTACATCTTCTTCATCACAGGCATCAACCAAGGGTTATTGATATGCATATATGATCTAGTTTTGGTGGTTTCTTCAACGATAATCATTTGGGTATAGTCTTCAAAATTCTAGCCATGTCCTTATAACATTATTTTTAAAATGTTTTTCTTTAAATGGACCCACTTTCTAAAAACTTACCCTGGGTTAGCTTTGTCCAAAGCAAAAAGTATTCATTCCTAAAACCACTCATTTGACTGGTTTTCCTTTACATAGAATGGAAAATTAATATGACTCATAATAAAAATACGTGTCTTTATATTACATTAAAGGACTCAATTACTGCTGGTGGCACGGGAGAGGCCCTCCTCTGTGCCATTCGCGAAAAATCTATTCTGTACCATCTCTCTTTAGCTAATTATTTAGTCCATATGATGCTCCTTGGAGCACATTTCAAATTGAATTTAAAACTTAAGTGCATGTGAAAATTTAATAAAGACTGATTTGATGATTGGGAAGTTACTTAAAGGACCCGGAGGTCTCTCAGGAGGAAGAAGATAATGTGGCCATAAGTGGAGTGAGCATGCATCCTCTGCCTCGCCTTCCCATCCTTGGGACCACCATCTTCCCTCAGGGAAAGGCACTCCCAGAAGGCGGGCTTGTGGCCAAGTCAGGCCATTATTCTGGGGATGGAGCCCTGACCATTAGGCTGCATCAAGGAAATCGCCTTTTCCTCATGTCCCCCAACCAACGGCCAATGCCTAGAAGCACGTGCTATAAAAATGCATTTCATATGCTACGAAATGGCTTCAAAAATGTGCTCACCTTTATGACACGTTTCCTGAGATCCCCAGACGTGCACACATACATACATCTCAACCCCAAGGTGTTCTTCCAGCCAGCTTTTAGGCACCTGATACTCTGCTCTTAAATATTTCTTTATAGCTTAAAGGCTCCCCTGTCTTAAAACTACAACTGGCCAGGAAGAGGTAGCCCTTTATGTTTTATTCATCGTGGGTACTATAGCGCGAATGAGTTTATTCTATCATTTCACAAGAAAGGGTTTCAGTACAAGGAGGATGGGAGACGTGGGGATTACGGATAGAGAAAAAATATAGAAGCAGGTGGCCAACTTTGGGACAGGAGGTGGGGAGGGCTGAGCAGCCAGGCAGGCAGCTCTTTGCTCATTACTGTAGAGACACGGGATATCAAATGACTTCATAAAGGCACTGAAGCAATATTTTGTTGCCAACAAAGCCTCCTATGTGATCGAAAGGATGGTCTACACAGAAACCTGGGTCTGCAAAGGTTATCACAGGGAACAGTTGCTAGTATATGGGCAGCCTCTAGTGAGAGCAGTGGTTCTCAACCTTTTTTAATGCTGTGACCTTTTAATACAGTTCCTCATGTGGTGGTGACCCCCAATCATAAAATTATTTTCGTTGCTACTTCATAACTGTATTTTTGTTACTGTGATGAATCATAATGTAAATACCTGTGTTTTCTGATGGTCTTAGGATCTACAGCAGCGGTTCTCAACTTGTGGGTTGCCTAAAACCATCGGAAAACAGCTATTTACATGATGATTCATTAACAGTAGCAAAATTACAGTTATGAAGTAGCAACGAGAATAATTTTAAGATTGGGGGTCACCACCACATGAGGAACTGTATTAAAAGGTCACAGCATTAAAAAAGGTTGAGAACCACTGAGTTAGAGTATCATGGCAGATCTCTAGTTATGGGTCTAATTCTGTTTCTGAAGCAATATCTTACAGGGTCCTGTCCTACCGGTGGAACATCAAGGTTCCTTCATAAAGATGGGAGTGTCTATGCGTCCCTGGGGGAATGCTTAAAGGAACATTATTTGTGGACTCCCATACCAGAGGCAAAGCCATGATGATATGTTTTTTTTGCAGCTACCCAATAGGCCGTGTTCTTGGGACTGTCTGCAGACTGTTCTGGGAAGTACATGGGCTGGGAATAGGGGGTTGCTAGTCAAGGACCCCAGGCTGCCAGAAATAAACACCCTGATCCTATTTCCATGTCTTTGTGGACGCGTGGAGGCAAAGACCAGACCGGAAGATTTGCCTTCCTTGAAATCGTAAATGAACTGACTCAGTGTCAAATTTGTTACAAAGTCATTTTTCACCGCCATTTAAAAATATCTATTTATCTTCTAATGTACATAGAGTATGATGGCAATATTAATAAATGGTCAAAATTTGAATCTTAACTTTGGTTCTGGGAACTTTTTAAAAAATATATTTTTATTCATCTCAGAGAAGAAGAGAGAGATAGAAACATCAATAATGAGAGAGAATCTTTGATCTGCTGCCTCCTACACGCCCCCTCTTGGGGAGTGAGCTGGGGACTCTTCAGTTCACAAGCCAAGGCTCTACCCACTGAGTCAAACCAGCTAGGGTGGTTCTGGGAACTTTTAACACCTTTCTGTTCTCAGTTGTTGGTTTTGTCATTTTAATTTTTCTTCCCATTTACATTCTTTTTTTCTTTTCCCTTCTCCCTTCCTGCCTCCTGATAATTGCAAAATACCCTGTGAGGAGCTGGCTCCAAAGTCCACGTTGGACTCCCCTCCCAGGAGTTGCCTCAGTGACCTGCCCAGGTGCTCCTTCCTCCTCTCTGCCTCCTCTCTACCTTTAATGTGTCACTATCTCCTAGTTGGAGGGTGTCCATTTTTCAACATTATCTAAAACTAGAGGCTCAGTGCACGAATTCATGCATTGGGGGGGGGGGGTCTGGCTGGCCCAGCCCCAATAGGGGTGGATTGGGGCCATGCCTGTCAGGAGGAAGAGATGGCAGGAGGTTGACCAGCCAGCCCACCCCTTTTGGGGTCCGATCAGGACTGGGCCATCTGTGGGGAGGGGCCACAAGTTATTGGCCAATGGGCCCTGCTTCCTATTGGGATGGGGCCAGCTGTGAGGAGAGGCTGTGGGTGGTGGGCCAGATAGCCCTGCCCCTGAATGCGATGGAGGGGTAGATCGGGGACCAGCAGCCTGGGGAAGGGGCCATGAGGGTTGGCTGGCCAGCCCTGCCCTCTATTGGAGTGGGGGGGGGGGGCAATCAGGAGTAGGGTTGGTGGGGAGAGGGGCTTCAGGAGGTTGGCCAGCCGGCCCCACCCCCAGATTGAGCGGTTCTCTGTCTGCAGTGGGTGTCATAGAGACTAGTCATTCCGGTTGTTATGGCGTTCAGTTGCTGGCTTTTTATATATAGAGATGGTGCTACTAAGAGAATGGTTTGGGTAGTTTCCCTGGTTTTCTTAGGTACAGTTAGAAGCAGAAAAAGCAGGGGACACGCAGGCTCCCAGCACAGTCTCGTGTGTTAAACACTGTCATATGCCAGGCATGAATGGTCAGTCACTGAGATGTGCATGTCATGTATGATGTGTCAGCTACATACATGCCCATATGAATGTTTCTTACCAAGACCCATAAGCAATAATAAAATAACTGTTGGGTGAATCTTAATCCCAGGTGACTTGTGAAGTCTCAACTATAAATTTTCTCTCTCAGCTCACAGTCCTGTCTATTACAATACAGATGGGTTTTGGTTTATGCCGCACAATCATCCCCAAATTGACAGTGACTTCTGTTTAAATGCATAAAGTGTGGAGTGTTTCTCAGGATGCGGGCTGTGAAAGTTTCTGCCATGTTGAGTCTCATTCTTTGGGAGTAAGAACGAGACGTCTGCACTTAGCAGGTTCTCTTGGGGACATTTTCAGAGCACCCTATAGTGCGAGAAACACTCATACATAAAACAAAGTAACATTTTCAAATGCAAATAAGCGTTCTCTGATTTTCACACTCTGTAAGAATGTGGATGTTCAGATGTGCTTATGATCTGCTCGGAGTGAGGGATGTCAGACTGCTTTTGTGTGGGATCTGTCACAATGTGAACCGCTCTAGCACCGGTTCCTACAGGAGGAAGCTGGCCCGTGAGGTCCCAGGAATTCTCTTGGCAAGGAGTGCTGACATGAACCTTCTCTCTCTCTCTCTCTCTCTCCCTCACTCTGTGTGTGTGTGTGTGTGTGTGTGTGTGTGTGTGCGTATTGATTTCAGAGAGGAAGTTGAGAGGGAGAGAGAGACAACAATGATGAGAAAGAACCATTGATCGGCTGCCTCCTGTACACTCCCTACTGGGGATGGAGACCGCAATTGGGCATGTGCCCTGACCAGAAATAGAACAATGATATTCTGGTTCATAGATCAATGCTCAACTACTGAGCACACCAGCCAGGCTGGGTCCGTTCTTCCTTTCTTCCTTCCTTCCTTCCTTCCTTCCTTCCTTCCTTCCTTCCTTCCTTCTTTCCTTCCTTCCTTCCTTCCTTCCTTCCTTCCTTCCTTCCTTCCTTCCTCTCTCTCTCTCTCTCTCTCTCTCTCTCTCTCTCTCTTTCTTTTCCTTCCTTCCTTCCTTCCTTCCTTCCTTCCTTCCTTCCTTCCTTCCTTTCTTTTTTTCTTTCTTAGAAAAGACTGCTGATGGGAACTCTTTGGGGGCAGTGAGCTTTGTTTTGTTTTGATTTGATTTGATGATTCTGTCCCTTTATTTGGCCTTGGCGGCTCCTACCCCGTGCAGAGACGACCTCTGGCTGGGGCCCTACCCTGAGCATAGGCATGCCAGTCTGTTACAACGGAGCCTGAAGCACTCATCCCCACGCTGGGTCCGGCCCTGGCCTTCAGAAATGCCAAGGACGCCCTCTCGGTGTGCAGTCCTATTTGTTTTTGCCAACCCTGGCCCCGTTCCTCACTGCCCCCTTCGTGCCATTGCAGTTCACCTTTGAAGCCAAAGTGACCTGGACTAAGTGTGTTGTCTGTCAACAAAACCCTAGGAGCGAAGCCCGGTGTGTTATGTCCAGATCTCACCATAAAACCCACGTGGCCGCGGAGAACAGGGCCTTTTCCGCAGTCTGAACGGGGGAATCTAACATCTGGCCCGCGGAAGAGCCGGCAGGGAAACGGGCTCAGAGGAGGAGTCTTCAGCCCGATGGTGCAAGCGTTGAACTCGTTGTGCTACAGATTCCTGCTTATCTCCTTCCTGTGACCTGCAGCGCCCCGAGAGAGGGGGAGGCTCAGGCAGCAGGAAGGGAAAGGCCATAAATCTGAGCTCATTTGGAAAGGGGAGGATGAGGAGATACTGGGCAATCGATAAGGGCACGTCTTGCCTTGTGGTCAGTGTTTACGCGGCGCTGCGGCTGCAGTGTAATCCTGCGGCATCAGAGCCCGAGGAGCGGCTGGAGGTGAACCGAGGTCACCTGATGCCTCCGGGGTCACGGCTGCAGCGGCCCTCCGGGTACCGGAGACCAGATCCTTGCCGGCCGGTGATTCTCTCCGTCCCCTGGAGCTCCTATGGCAGTGGTTCTCAACCTTCCTAAGGCCGAGACCCTTGCATACAGTTCCTCATGGGGTGGTGACCCCCAACCATGAAATTTTGCTACTGTTATGCATCATGATGTAAATATTTTCATTTTCCCATGGTCTTAGGCGACCCCTGTGAAAGGTCCATTGGACCCCCAAAGGGGACACAACTCACAGGTTGAGAGCTGCTGTCCTATGACTTCATGCTTCCCCCAAAAAAGAGAGGGAAAATGACCGGTGGCCCTGTCCTTTGCTCCTGCTTGCAGGACGGGATGTACAGACACCATGGGCGTTTCCTTCCGCGCCTGGAAGTGCCGCTGCTGGGGGAGCGCAGGAGGAGAGGAAAGCGCATGGAAAACAGGGATGGATTGTTCTCTCTCTGGCCCAGCTCAGGGCTCAGCCAATGAGGGGGGTGGGGTGTGGGGGGAGAGGGGGAGGTGGAGCAAAGCATGTGGTATCTGGTCATGGGAAGGAGAGGGGGTATAACAAATGCTTTGACTGAAGAGCAAGTTCACTAATTGATTGTTAATGACTACACAGCCCTCGATGTCTGGGGTTTGGTGTGGATTCCATGTAATTTGACATTTGCCAACGGTTATTAAAAATCTCTCTGATGATCTCCCACGCAGCGGGCGAGGAGCGGCTGGTGGGCCTGTGGGGATGGGAGCGAGGCTGGCGGGGCCCGGAGTCCATGGGGCGTCTGGAAGGCAGCCATGGCGGGCCACTCCCCTCTGCTCCCGGGGCCTGCTCCCCGGTTTGGTTCTCTTGCTGGTTTCTGCAGGCTCTCGCCGGCACCAGTCCACCTGCCCCTCTGAAAGCAAAACACAACCTGGGCCCTCTTGGTTCCTCAGGGGAGAACTCCATGAGTCTGAGCATAATCTCAGTCCTGAGAAAAGAGGCATGAGGTTCACATGCTTCCCGAACCTTGGACTCGTGGCCTCTGCTTTGGGCTCAGGGAAGGGACAGACCCTGGAGAGAGAAGCCCCATCAGCTCCTCTGTTTTCCCTCCTCTCCTGCAGGCACCCCAGTTGTGGACCCCCCAATCCTTGCCCAGCTCAGATTCTCCTTCGTTGTGCCCTGGCCAGAGAGGCTGGGGGTGTGGGGTAGGGGTGTGGGGGGTGGGGACTGTTTCCCAGGTTCAATCCTGTTCCTTCTCCAGAGACTTCGTCCCCGAAAAGCTAATGGCTGTGTTTTCAGACAACCCCGGTGGAAATGTTTGCCATTTTCTTTGTTAAGTGTTATTTTTTTTTCCATATTAGAGGTCTGATTTCCTGCAATTCTTGGAGAGTACCGGGAGGAAGAAGGGGCAGGAAGCTGGGCAAAGAGGGGAGCGGTGATTAAGCGCTCACTCATGTCCGGCCTGTTCCTTCGGCTGCGGGGAAGCCTTGTGAGGGGCTCCCGCGCCGGTTATTTTTGTGCAGAGAGAACAGTGCCTTTGTTCACGATCCCGGACGATAGGAGCCGAAGATTCAGCATTTTCCCCTCTGGCTGTCACTCACCAGCAGCGTCCCTGTGCATCATCTCCCCGGGGTGTTTCCTCAGCCCTTCAAAAAAAAAAAAAAAAAGACAATACTTGCTTGTTGAGTGATTTGGATTTCCTTCCAAATAAAATGCCAGGCGAGTCTCACTCACTGTGACTCATGCAAAAGGCTCAGTCTCGGGAAGTGGTTTTCATCGACGGTTGAGTATATTTCCAACAGTAAAGCCGCTGCAGGGTTGCATGATTTGATTTAATTCTTTAGTGTTTTTTTTTTTTTTTTTATCACAACTCTCCGTAGAGTCAACATGAAGAGTAAACGACTTCTCCAAGTATTTATTAGCGAGACCATAGATAATAGTGAAAGTTACACCTCTTGGTTTTGGTTATCATTTCAACAGCTTGGCAAGAGCTTTAAGAAGTTCTGTTGTGGAATAGTCATCACAAATTTTGTGAGTAGGAGAGATGTTGCCTAAGCCCAACTCCCTACCCCGTTTTAGTCTTTTTGAGTGAGGAAACTGAAGTACGGGCAGGTTGGGTGTCTTGCTCAGAGTTGAAAAAGTGCTAAGCGAAAGAGGTGAAAACACCACTCTTCCACTCATTCTCTGCCCCACCTGCACTTCCTGCAGAAAACTTTACCCTGCCTTAATGAGACTTGGTTCACCGTGGATGTGTACATTAATAAGTGGATTATTATAGTCTTCTGGAAGTTTGTTAAAAAACGGGATTTTTACTATATTTTTATTAAAGTAGCTAGTCCATGTTAAAGGATCAAAAGAGCTACATATTGTACGTTGGTCATTTAGAAGATTAGGTGGTTTTGTTTAGTGTTATGGAAAGTTTGTGGCACGGGAACTGAAGTAAGAATTACTTAATTTATTAGCTTATCTAATGAGTACAATAAAGAAAAGACGGTTCAACTCAACCCTGGGGATTCCAATATGCCCGAGGTAATTTATATTAGTTAGAACTGGATATTTAGGTTAGCTTATTTGGTGGCAACAGAAACTCAATTTGAAACAGTCTGTGCACAAAGGGGGATTTATTGTTAGGACTAGGGTATAATTCAGTAGAGGGATACCAGAGTATCTTTGTAGCACCTCTAGAAGTAAAACATAACTTCTAGAATGACTAGAAATGGGAATTCAAGAGCTCAGGACCCTCTGTCTTGGTCTGTTCCTCTCATCTCACTTATTCCATGCTTTTTCCCCTAATGACTTCCACTTCTTGTGCCCTCATGTCAGTAAGCAAGGCTGCCAATAACTGAGATTTATTGCTTCAAAATCAAAAGAGATCGAGTTCCTTTTCCAGTTCCCATTCCTAAATTGGACCAGGAGTTCACCCTAGGATCAAATGGCCCTGCCCTTTCAGATGGGACACTCTGGAAAAGAACTGCCAGCAGAAAAGGGATGTGGAGAAAATCCTGTGAAGGATGGACAGTCTCTACACCCATGAAGCTCCTAATCTCATGATCGAGAAACAGCAACAATATTATAATTACAGGAGCTCTATTAGAGACATAGATCACAGTGAGCACAGTAAAAGGAGCAATGACTCTGCCTAAGAGAAATCTGGAAGTCTGTACAAGGTAAGGTTCAAGCTGAGTCTTGAAATATGGCAAGAAACCCATCAATGAGGAGAGGGCATTCTAGGCAGAAGGAACAGTCTGGTCAAAGGCTCAGAGGCATGGAACCTTGACTTGGAAGAGTGAAAAGATGATGCTATAAATGGGAATAGACTCTATGTTCCTTTTTACCACTGACCTATCCACCTTCCTTACCCTCTAAGGAGCAATTGAGGTCCTGAAATGATGGAAGCACTTTCGGCTTTTCAGAAAGCTTTTACATGAACTCTTTCCTTGGACTCAAAATTTTGCTATGATGGAAGTAGGACACATTTCCTCACCCACCCCATTTTATTGAGGAGGAAAGATGTTTTTAAAGGACCATGAATTGACTGAAGTTGTTTAGGGACAGAACTGGGACTAGAAGTCAGGTTTTCCATTCCCAACTCATGTTCTTTCTACCCCTCCTCTGGTTTTTCCTTGAATGTCTTCAACTTAAGACATCAAAGCTGTCTCACTCTGAATTCAGTCTATTGTGACAGACCTCCCAGATGGTCCCAAACACAGTTATGAATATTTTATTTTGGTCATTTATTGAAGTGTCTTGTAAAAACTCCATTCCATAAAATTGTTTGAAAGCAAAATTTCTTGTCACCTGGAATGGGAGGGGAGAGAGACAAAGAAATGGCCAGTCAAGCACTTGTTTATTCTTCTGATTCTTTTGTTATAATTAGTACATGCAGATTTCAGCAAGTCACATAATGACTAGGTGATCATTTTTCACCTTACAAAAAAATTTCCTGCTAGATTTTAAGCTACATTTTAAGTTAAGAGTTTTAAGATGAAAACAGGGCATGTATCAATTTTTTAAAGAACCAGAATTTGCCCAGTGTGGCCTGTGGTCCCTGGCACTTACTTTGTAAGTGCTCAATAAACATATGATGAATGAATGAACAAAAAATGCAGGAAATGTTTAAAAATAAGGACACAACATAGATCTATAATTAAAAAGAGCAGATCTTGGTGTCAGATGTATTTAGGATCAATTTTTGGCTGTACCACCTACTAAATGTAAAACAGCTAGCAAATCATTATCTATCTATCTATCTATCTATCTATCTATCTATCTATCTAAGCTAATATGACAAGTGTCCCTCAAGAGTTTGACTGGGAGACTGGGAGTCTGATCACTCACTATGACAGGGGGAGGTGTGGAACATGGTGGGCTACCAGCCACAGTGGCAGGGTGCTGAGGGAGCAAGAGAAGGAGGAGGTGGGGAGGCAGGGAGGCAGGGAACCTGATTGGCCCTAATCACTGACCACGCCTAGGGACCTTACCTGTGCACAAATTTCATGCACTGGGCCTCTAGTCTATATATATAAAACCTAAGTGACAGACCATTCGACCATTCAACCAGTAGTTATGATGTGCACTGACCACCAGGGGGCAGATGCTCTGACGGGTAGGGTAGCTTGCTGCTAGGATCTGGCTGATGGGGACTGGGCAAGATGGGCTGGACATGTCCTAGAATTTTTCCATGGTTCCTCTTTGCCCCCGATTGTGCACCAGCAGGGTCCCTCAGCCTCTTATGCCCTCTTGCAATCCAGGACTCCTCAGGGGATGTCCACAGGCCAGGCCGAGGGACCCCACCAGTGCATGAATTAGTGCATTTGGCCTCTAGTGAAAATAATAGAATTTACTTCCAAGGTCATTTATTTATTGAATAGAAATTTATTGGGCACTTACTATACGCCAGGCATTATTCAGGGTTCAGGAAGATAGTTTAGGAAACACAGGTGACAGGGTTCCTAGATAATAAACAAGGAAGTAAATAAGTAAATGAGTTAATATTGTGATGAGGTGATCTGAAGAAAGTAAACAGCAATGTAGACTCAATGGTGGACTTGCAGGCTGCTTCACGCAAAATGGCGAGAAGAGGTTTTTCCATAGGAGATGACATTTGGGCTAAGACCTAGGGAGGGGAGAGCGAGCATCCATGGCTAGAGCCTTGAAAGAGCCTTCTGGGCTGAGGAAGCACGAGCAAAGCTGAGGGAGGGACAGGATCCCAGAGCTGGGGGGACAGGAAGGTGGGCCCTGGGGCCAGAGCACAGGGATCCAAAGGGTATGAAGTAGGAAATTGGTCAGGTCACCAAGTGCCTTCCTTGGAGGGCAAAGTCGGGGATTGGGCCTTTGCTCTAAGAGCAATGAGGATCCACTGAGGAAGTTAAACAGAGGGGTCCCCTTACCTGATTTACTTTTTTTTAATTACTATTATTTTTTAATATATTTTATTGATTTTTTTACAGAGAGAAAGGGAGAGGGATAGAGAGTTAGAAACATCAATGAGAGAGAGAGACATCGATCAGCCGCCTCTTGCATGCCCCCTACTGGGGATATGCCCACAACCAAGGTACATGTCCTTGACCGGAATCTAACCTGGGACCTTTCAGTCCGCAGACCAATGCTCTATCCACTGAGCCAAACTGGTTTCAGCCTGATTTACTTTTAAACAAACTCCGTGCTTGGGTAAAGAGAATTAACACCCATCTAGTTGCTCAGGTGAAAAGCTGAGTCCTTCTCGGCTCATCAGTTCCCCTCTCCCTCCCTATCCACAAACCCAGTGAATGCGCCCTCTAAAGCCCAGCCAGCCCAGGCCTCTGACTTTCTCTCCGTGTCCACGTACTCCACCTTCACTCAGGCTGCGCTCTCTCAGCTAGGCTACTGCAATGCTGCCTCCGACACCGTATGTTAGAAAACTTGTCAGACCTTCAAGGGGAGAGAGGTCAAGCAGGCAGTTGGACTTTTAAGGCTAAAGCTCAGTCTGAGGATTACAGGAGATCATGCACCTAACCACTTGATGCAGCGCCTGGCTTCTAGAATGTTCTTAAAGCACATGCTTTTTTTTTTTTTTAGAATTTTCATTAAAAAAAATAATACTCCTTCCCCTGCTGCTTTCCAACATGATGAAAAGACCGAGGAACGTGGAGCAGGAGACTTGGGTTTATGTCCTAGTTCAACAGAAGTGCGACTTTGGACAAAGCTGAATGTCTCTGAGCTGCTGTGCCCTCCGCTAGGAAATAGAGATGTAACACCTGTTCTTCCTTCCCACGGGGCTATTGTGAGCTCCAAATATAATGATGGATGTGAAAATGCCTTGTAAGCTGAAAACCATCTTTTCATGAGCGACCAACCATGGTGAAATTATATTTCATTCGGTTTCCCTCTGTACCTGGCCTCGTAGGTCCCTATAATGTAAGACAAGATTACAAAATACGTTTTATGGTAGGGCACTGGGGTTTTCAATTGACAGGCAGGCCGAGTCCCAGATTCCCGAACCTCTGCCTGGTGCCACCCGGGCTGTCCCATAGGCCTCTCTGCCGACACAGGAAGGTGCATCCCTGCTGTCCTGTGTGGGAGCCACTGGCCATGGTGGTGACTGAGCACTTGAAACATGGCTAGTGTGACCACAAAAATGTCCCATTTTATTTTTTAAATTTTAGTGAATTTAAATGTAAATAGCCACACCTGGCTAGTGGCTACTGCTTTGGACAGCTCAAGCCTCAAAGTGTTATCTTTTCAGACCCTTCTCTCTACCATAATGAGGTGTTTTCTAATCCAATCTATACTTTTACATACACAGTTCAGGGACAGGTGAGTCCATTTGAATAAAATAAGGGCTGAATCCTGAATCACTTTTCTTATTCTTGAGTCGAAGATAATCCTAGATTTTTTTTTTAAGTTCTATTTTATTTATCCAAACAATGACAACACAATCTCAAAATAAAAGGCAATCCTGGAAGATGAGCTACTTCAGAAACACATTCTCCTGGGAGTTATATTTTGGTATCAGGTAGACTTATTCCAACATTATTCTCCATTTCTCATTAAGAAAATTCACTAGGGAAAAAATATTTGGAATTGAACAAATAAACGAATGGCTACAATGGGGATTATATATATATAATGCTGACAGTTGTGAGGCCATAAGGAGTTTTCATGATAAAACTGGTACTAATTTGGTCTCTTTGCATAAGGACTGTGTTATTATTATTGGATATTTAGAGCATTAGCTGAAGTATATAGAGAAATAAACAGAAAAGGATAGAGAGTAACGTGATTAAATTGTTTGAGGGTAAAAAGTGAGAGCTCAGCAGAAAAGAAACCCAAGGCAACAAAAAGAACTAGAGATGAGAGATGGTGAGAAGTGAGAAAAGCTTTTTAGGGGAGAAAAATATATAGAAATGAAATCAAGAAGACAGAGAGAGAACAGATTGGGGTAGGCGGTGAGGATCAGAGAAGAAATTTCACATCAATTTGTGAAAGACACCAGGCACTAAGCGTGTGTGTGTGTGTGTGTGTGTGTGTGTGTGTGTGTGTCAGGGGGCCATAAGGAAGAGAAGAAAAAAATTACTTTGGAAAGAAACAGTGACAGGTAGTGAGGACAAGGAGGGACAGCTGTCATCTCATTTAATTAAGAAATTATTAATGGAACAGACGGGCCAGCCACAATGAGCCTTTACTGATGAGATGCTACTAAAATTGCAGATAACAGCAGCTGAAAAGTTATTGAGAGCAAAAGTGGTAAGAATGCTAATTTAATTGATAACATTTTACTTAGCACAAGGCTTATAAATTTAAAAATCACACGTTAAATAAATTCAAATGACTCTGGTAATTATCTAATTATGGTTGTTTAAATAATGCAATACAATTGAATGTTTTTTTTAAAAAGCCCTAATTATTTTAACTGATTATTATTGTGTTCTGAATTCTCCTTTTAAGCAGTTAGTCTATAGTCCTATAGGTTCAGTCCTAAGGAGGTAGTATTCTGATGGCTACCCCTACATTTTTACTAAACCTATGTAGCTGTTGCCTCAGAAGAAATCAATGTTAAACTTAATTTCTAAATGCCTTGTTTCCTCCTCTCCTGCTTCTTATTTTTCCATGAGAAGGACATCTAGATTCTTCCTCTACCTTGTCTCTTTGTTCTTTCCTCCTTCACCATGTAGGGCTCCCGACATCTCCCTGCCTTCATCATAAGCAAACATGGCATAAATCTTATTAGACTAAGCATGATACAGGTCACATAGGAGCTCAGCCGTGCAAGGTCGCTTCACACAAAGCTCTCTGGATTAAGAGCTGAGAACCTTAAACTTGTGTCTGTGACCATGTTGTTGAGCGGACTTTGCTTGAAGGAGAAAAAGGCAACGTTTTGCCCACCTGACTCCTCTGTGGGCAGAAAATTCCCACTCAGGGTAAAGGCCTCACAGTGGGTAGGAAAAAAAGTCAAAGAAAGTGATTAATTTGAAAAGATCTTTATTTTTCTAAATAATACATGAATGTTGCAAATGATTACCAAAAAAAT